>JANTCA010022210.1:0-39790 GCA_024741275.1 Chironex yamaguchii
GCAATTTTGAGAATTTTGCACTTTACATGAATCACACCCTGTATTATGCTATGCTCAGTTTGCTACATTGGTATGCCTGGCTTTTATTGTATTGCTATTTTTATTCTTGCCCTGACGTTGTTTAGGATTACTCATGGCAGGAACACGGGTTTTCATTGCTTAATCGGCTATACCCAGACATTGGGCCCATGCTGGATGAAAAATTTCGCACAATAGTGGAGATGACATATTACCGGTATTTGCTGTTTTGAATTCTGAGTGCCAGTTACAGTGATTTAAGAAGATTTGCTATTATGCTCATTCGTGGCATTTCTGTTCATGGATACACCTTATGTATCCACTGTGAATCACTTTCTTGCCTTTTCTGTAGCTCGCCGATACCCTTTTGCTGCAAGAGAAATACAATATTTTCTATAGATAAAACTTGAAAACTTGACCATCCTTGTAGAAAGAAAACCATCTACCCACGAATTTTCTACAGACACAGTTTACAACTCATTTCCTCCTTTTACTAAATTTAATTACTGATAATTGTTTTAACTGTTTTTTATGCCTGCACAGGTCAAGGTTAAGTATGTTGTTTCGGTTTATTTATTTTTGAGTAATTTGAGTTGCATGTTATTTATGATATTCATCTGATTGGTTCATTGAATGGCAACTATGAATGTCAAGTAAAATTTGCAGAAATGTCGTAGCTGGTATCAGGCTTTAGACCTTAATGGCATTATTTAACGTCATTGTACGGTTTGACTGTTGTTTATTATCAGAATGGGTAATGTTGAAGACGTCGACACCACAACATTTCGTCTTGCAACTTGGAATTATATTCATTTGGTTCTTGGTATTTTTCATGATGACTACAGATACGAAGAGGTGATCATTGCATAAATTGTTTTGCTGCATTCGTGTGTTTTTAATTAGAGTAGTTGCTTTTATAGACTCTGGAAATGCGACACTTTTCTCTGAGGTCTCAGTTGCCAGCACTCAAAAGTTATCGATTTCGGTGTGGGAGTGACTGTTGTATTTGCCCAGGGCCTTTCGTTCACAACCATTCTGTGAACGAAGCATTTGCAGATTGGACAAGAGAAAGGATAATGGCAATAGTTTTCAAATTTGTAAGAAGGCCGTAATACCATCGAAGACCGTAATTTCAGTTGCTTAGTACACCGAAGCAGAAATGGTACAGAAATCCATACTTCCCTTTTTTCTTGTCCGGTTTACTTTTTACGTTTCTCTCATGCCATACCAAGGATCATTGAGAGCTATATCGGGCCCCGGACCCACTTTTTTGATGGGCCTTGTCACCACACAAGAAATTGCGAACTCTTGGAAAACATCTTAAGTGTTTTAATGATTAAGTGCGCCTTAAATGCATTTTTTAGTTCAAAAGCGAACAAACTATCCTCAAATTTGGCTAAGTTACCAGTGATGCCCTTATAGTTAGTATTGGCAATACAAGGTCGCAAACTATGCTAAACCATGGTATGTGTCATGAGTTTCATGATAATTTTGAGAACGTTGAATGAGCATTCCGCAACTATAAGGCAGAGAACAGTGTTACGGGGCCTTAAGTTCTTCCACACAATATTCTGGCACACCTGGACATAATTATGTCGCACATGACGGTTGTCTGCCAAAGATGTCATCTTCAGGTTTTCCGTACCTGAATGAATACTCGCAGGTGTTAGTTAGCAAACCCCGCAAGCAGTTAAAGGGACTGCCCCACATATTTGCGCGCTCAGAAGAGCAAAATGTCCAGTTTTGAGTATAACAGGTCTTTTAGGAGACATAAAGTAACCACGATGGACAACCTGTGATTCTTTACGTTACATAAACTTTTCCTATGATACTTCATTTTGTTTTTTAGGTCAATACACTTCTATGTAAACCGTACAAGGCCTACATCAAGACAGTAAGTCGCTGTCGGTACATTGTAACATTAGACGCTAGTCTTGTCTGTATTTCAGATTGTATCGTTATTATTACGCAATCGTGGTATGTGGCTAGACAAACATGCATGGTTTATTAGACATGGTTTATTTGTTGTTACCAACAGTTGCCAATGACCAGGCAAGTGACTACGGGCAAGATATTGCAGTGAGAATGGGGATTACTCATTATTTAGGTGAAAATTAGTAAATGGTGAAAGTACGAGAGTTGTACGACAGGAGACAAAAGGAAATACTAATTTTAAAAGATTTAAAAGGCAGGCACTGCGAATGGTAGTTTGCACTACTTGTCGCTCCTGTGGCAGGAAGTTGACATGTATGTAGAAAGGCTGCTATAATAGTCATTATTTAAGGCCGGTTTCTATACAATTGCAGTATTCGCTTGAGCTGAAGAAGCTCGAGAGCTTTTTGCTCCTTATCCCACATGAATTTCCATAGAACTGCGTTTTGCTCAGAGGAGAATTTTCCCCCAACTACATTCTGTAACAGACATTACTGACATAATCAGAAAAAATTTTTTTTCCGACTTTAAAGCTAAATGTTTTACCCATCCTGCTTTTGCACTGCCGAAGGAGAAACAGAGATTGCTGAAAAGTAAAAAAGGGGGAGGAGAATAAGGAATCTTTTTAAAGAAGGACGTGCGAAGTCCTTGTACAATTTTTTAGTTACAGCTCTGATGCTGCTCGGCGATGCGTAGTTTTTAAAGCTTTTAAAATGAGCTCAACCAGATTCAAGGATCGTTGCCTTGGGTTGGTTCCATTATCTCAGAGTTTGGAGTCAGTATTCTGGCTCGTCTTCGTCGTGGAATTACTTGTCGTCATCGTACGTGACTATCTTAAAATCACTTGCAAGGGACAAAACCTATGTTCTGATCTTATTCCTTCATAATCCTTTTAGAATAACCAGTTTCATTCACGCTGTTCCTTATCCATCACACTCTACAGTGCCAGCTCATGTTGCTTAAAAGCGTGTCTTGGTGAAACGAAGTTGTTATTTGGAGGGAAATACTCTTGTAAACTCTATACGGAGTCATTAGATGACCATCACATAGTTAAACCTGTGGTCAAAATTCCCCCAAACCAAAATTCTTTGGGTGTTTCAATTAAGTCTACCATGAACTGTTGCTACAGCACCAACTAACTAAGGTAATCCAAGAAGAAATATAGTAATAACCATCCCTACACATGGACATTAACGGCATGTCATCTATCTGAAATTTGCAAGATCTCCTTAAAACGCTTTGCGTGTATTGATGACTGATCTCTTCATTCCAAAAAAGAAAACACTCACAGCAGCTGATTTGCCAACCATTTGAAATACAAATGACCCTGGACAGGAACTGGTAACGCTCATTTTGAATCTCCGTCGATAAGGCGGAACGGGACTGGACAAAACATCTGTGTGAGGTTTGTCCTCCGCGGGCGTTGATATAACGGTCATCGAGGCTGCATTGTGACAGGGGTATAGGTACTGTGTCCACTGCTGTTGCCCCAAGTAACAGTCATTTTTTTATATTTGGTCTCAATAATCTACTATCATTTTAATAAACGAAGGAATTGCGTCGTGGAACTAACTAAAGTTTATTATAGTAGACTCTTCCACATTAGGGTTTGCACACTTAGTTTGATAATGTTTTCGGTCATGAGCATAATCTCCAGTGGCCATATACATCACTTCACTGACTTAACAGCAGTAATGTCACCTTAACATAATTCGCATAATGTGTGACATGGTGCATTAGTAAGGACAAAATCAAACTCTGGAGTCGATATTGCGTTTGCAAAATTAAGCCTTGTTATGAAGCAGGTTGTTGTTTTAAACCAAAGTAAACGTTTTTTGAAAGCTTTCTGGGTAATAAGGAACTAGTACTGCGATCGGGGAAAACGGTCAAGGAAAATTAGGAAATTTTAAAATTTCTATTTCTTGAACGAGTTTATTGACTTCGCGTTTGTGATTGTCAAGAGAGGGAAAGAGCCGATACTGGCTATATAATGCTTAATGATTATGATGAAGTAGACATGATTTTACTATTAACATTATTAACTAACGTAAATAACAGTTGGATTCTATAAAGTAAGCCAAATCTTGTAACCTTTTTGCTTGCAAATTATTGTGACCTTTGACCTTGATCTACATGGGGTTTTCGTGACATTCTGCTTTTGTATCGAGCCAAAAACGCTCAACTTCAAAATCAATAGACAGTTTTAGGCCCCGACGCTCCGGTAGTCAGGATTATGATTATATTTCCCCAAAATAAAAAAAAAAAACAGTTAAGAAACATTTTGTGCTGAAGCACCGTGTTTTCGTGTCAAAGTAAAAATCTTTTGCTGCTAAGTGCTGGCCCAAGTTTCTTTTTAAAAAAACACGTGTAATTCTGTAGTCATGTTGCCAGGCAAATTGCTCTTTTGATAGTGGAATGTAAATGTTCCTTTGCCTTCAGACTTTGGTAACTGTTGAAGTCTTTACGGTAAATTGAACTTCTTTTGCAGTTTTTTTTATGAAATGTTGGATCCAAGTATATGAAGGGAAAATTTTTCAGAACCCAAATGAAATAAATATTCTGCGAAAACTCGTTTGAAATGTCCAAAGACCCTCCGGTTGCATTTTGTGAAACTGTGTAGCCTGCTTGACTTCCTGCAGTTTCCTGTGGTCGTGTCTGTACATTGGCATAGTGTGCAGGAGGTACGCATTTTGGCACATTTGTACAACAATTTTTCACTCTCAATCACGGCGATAACTTAATCTGACTTAAGCCTGTTTTCCATTAGGCAACATTTTTCGCGCGATGTGCGATTTTTTTCGAGCATACGCATGCGTTCTTCAATAGTCACGCGTGTATTCATTTGTGGTGACTGTTAGCTGCAGTGGAAAAGGGAGTACGAATGGATTAAACTTTTTCGCGGCGAAAAATGGTGCAAGCCTATTAGATTTCATGAATAGTTACGAGAGATCCATGATCCAAAGTCGACTTAGTTTCGAAGTCATTAGCAATGCATCTCCACATTTACTCGCCATTGGGTTGCTGAGTATATCCTTGTCGAAGTAGCGAGTTACAGATTACTTCAGAGCTCTCCTTTACTAGTTCTCCTTGACTATGCTAGTTATTCTTGTGGGGCTTATGCGATAGCTAATTGTAATGGTTACAGAAGTATCACCAGTCTTTACATACCTCAGCGTGCCACACAGTCGCTCCTCTGCACTTATGGACTCATGTTTTCTATTTGATTTTGTGATTTGAGGGGCAACCCAACTTAATAGTACTTCCATCTGTGATGGGCTCATTCTAAGCATTTTCAAAAAGTACTACGAATCAAATAACTTTAGATATTTAATAAGCAGATTATGCTCTCCTTTTCTCTTTCGCTCTAGGAATATCTTTCTGACCCGAAGCGTTCTAGTACTTTGCTGAAGCTTTCTTTGTTTCCTCTTCCAGTACAGCCAAAGAAGTAGTAAAAGCCTTAAGAGCAACCATCTCTTGCTATTGAATTTTGGCGTCATTTTTTACACTGGATAAAGTTAAAATTCGGTTACATCTTTTCGCGAACTCAAACCAAGAGCTTGTTGCGGAGAAAAAAGTCCTTGAAACTCTTTCTCAGAGAAACCTTTTCGCCTGACAGTTGAAGTGGAAATCCACCTGTAGGAGTAGTGGAGTCGATTGACATTTAATGTACGCCAAGACCGTTTCGCCTGACAGTTGAAGTGGAAATCCACCTGTAGGAGTAGTGGACTCGATTGACATTTAATGTACGCCAATATCGTTTCGCCTGACAGTTGAAGTGGAAATCCACCTGTAGGAGTAGTGGAGTCGACTGACATTTAACGTACGCCAATACCTTTTCGCCTGACAGTTGAAGTGGAAATCCACCTGTAGGAGTAGTGGAGTCGACTGACATTTAATGTACGCCAATACCTTTTCGCCTGACAGTTGAAGTGGAAATCCACCTGTAGGAGTAGTGGAGTCGATTTACATTTAATGTACGCCAATACAGTCAAATTTGGGAGAACTAAAGTATACGTTTGGCAGAAATATTGCAAGGTTCTCAGCCTTTTTATCGTGGTATCAGAGCTTGTTCTTCTGGCAATACTGCATCATTCAGTCAGTTCTTTGACCAAATGATACTTACCCATTGCCCTCCTTATCTAATATCCTTTTCTTACTTTTGCAACCGTCTTTTGTCTCTTCCCAGCAATGAAATTGTACTCATTTATTGAGATATCAGCAGCAATAGATACCTGGGATTTCCAGCAGCCATCTTTCAAAAATGTTTATGAACAAGCTTACGCGCCGAAGGACAGCACAACAAAGATAAATAGCTTCCGATCTAATTTTTTCGTCGCAAAAAAATCGATGCGCGCGAATAGACCTTGGCAAAAAATGGCCAATCACAATAGTTACGGGTTTTTTTGGCCAAGGTACCGATATTATGTTTTATTGGCTAAGTAAAAGCAGCCATAATAAGGTTACTTTACTTCATTACGATCTGGATTATGCCAAGTGGTATTTATTTCTTACATAAATAGGATTTAAAATTAATATATTATTTTAGGGTGCCTCGCTGATAAAAGAAATTATGCGCGAATTGGCGCCAACGTACACTTTGGTGTTTGTAAACATGATTGATCACACAACACAGTAGGTGTTACCTGTGGTTTCCAATAGAAATTTGTTTGACTCGCTGTTGAAAAGTGGTTCTTTTATCAGCTCTCTTTTACGTTTGCCTTTTATCGTAGGTGACATGTTTCCCGAATCAAGTGTCTCAGTCCGACTACCTTAATTTTATGACTGATTTGTTACATTCTGAGAAGGTGAGTTCCCATCCATGCATGCATCTATGCTATCTCATCCAAAATGCAAAATAATTCAATATATATAATGAAGTAAAGAGAAAGTAAGACATCTAATACGTTTAAACCCCTACAAGTCAGTTTCTTGAATACCTCGCACGAACGCGAGCACACACACATAGCCCCTCCCCCCTCTCTCTAGATGTATATAGATAGATATATATGTATGTGTGTGCAAATGTATGTAGTTTCGTGCTGATGCAAATATTTGGCAACTGAGTACATAGCATTAAATTGCACATTTAGCACACGTATAGCATTGAATATGGTACATTAACGCGCCAGACATTAATTAAGGTTAATTTTCGAGCTTAAGGTCCACTGCATATAATTTGCTTCGATGTCGGCACAGTGATACACTGTCGTTGAACAGTGCTCAATACGTCTAAATTACGCAAAGCAAATTGTATAAGAGAAAAATTCTAAGAGATCACGAACTGTATTTTCGTTACTAGGAGCTTATGCCACGACAGACGGTCGTCAGGCTGTTTGTCTTGCATGTCTATATTTCTAATATATATAAGTACTCATCTCGATCTGTGAACATGTTTGTTTCTTTCCTCTACGTATATGGGCTATAGATACCTTAAATCTTTTGTTTGTCATCATATAGTAAAGTCTATGAAGACAGCGGTTACTCTTGATTAATTGTACAAATTTCCCTTTCTCTATGTTTTTAGTTTATTGAGGGTATATTCTTGGACCTGCATTAGGTAATCATGTGAGATAAGCGTACATCGTTTAAAAGTGTCTAATCGAGATCAAATTCTGATATCCTTAATGGTTTTTTATCGTTCACTATTGTTGGCAATTCCTTATAATTGGTTTGACGAGTTGACTTCCTTTAAACTGTCTCGGTGGTGCAGTTCATGAAACTATGGTGTATTCTTTTTACTGTTAATTTTGTTTGTCTTGTTAACAATGCTGATTTGCCTTTTGCTTGTCTTGTTTTAGATTCATATTAACCTTTTAGTTCTCGAGGCCAAGCTTCAGGCAGAGCTACTATATGCCCTACGAGCTGTAATGAAGTACATGACATAAAATGAAATTGTGGTCCAGTTGGTAATTTTATCGGATTAGATTTGTTAGCAAAGATAATTTAAATTTATATGAATTTCGTGAATATTTAAGTTCATTGATGTCGAACACTCAGCAACCTTAGGCAATATTTTTTTAATCAGGATCTATGGTGATCGTATTGCCGCAGGTGTTGTAGGGGGAAGGTATGTAAAATGTTGTTGTGATAGTGCTGGTCATGTAGATGTATTTTTACAAGGTATCACGACGGCCCATGTTGTCCCGTGCACGTATCATGGTTATGCTGCTGTTCCTTAAGAAGAAGGGAACTTTATTCCTTGTGGTAATGTTATCATACCCAAGTAGATGTATTTACCCTGTCCGTTTAGCGTAATATTTTGGTGCAGAGGCTTACTGTATGCCTTCTTCGCATGCACTGAAAATGTGAATAGTTGAGTGGTCTGTCTAGTAGAGTTTCAAAAACCAGGCATCCAAGGAACCACTCTTTCAAAGTTTACAGACCTGGGTTAACTTAGAAGAAGTATGGGAACAGTTAGTGATTTTGCTTTCAACCATACTGGGCCACACAAGATGTGGTTGCATCGAGGCCAGATCATATGTTATCTGATGTACATAAACCAACGATGAATGCACTGCACTGGTGTGTTACTTTCCATCGCTTTGGCTGTATAATTTGAATGCTGAGTAAAGAGGAGGACACTGAGAATTTCAGATAGCTGTTTTGATCTTGTCACATTTGTGTGTAGTATCTAAGTGTGTTTGTACCCCTCATGCGGAGACACCTTCGCGACCTTTGTGTTGCTACCTTTTTTTATCCGTTTGTAAGATGGAGTTCAGAGTTCGCAGCATATAAGAGTTAATTGACGTTAAATTACTGTTTACTTTGAATTCAGCGTTTATTGGAATGTAACATTTCTTAAACTGTGTTATTGATAGATGAAAATGAATTTGTTTACATGCAACGTTATGTTTAGATACTAGGGCAGGCTATCGAATACTAGCTTCCGGAGGATTTTGTGTATCTTGGAAACAATTTTGATACACTCTTTACAGTGTAATATCTAGTTTGTGGGAAGGGTTCGTGATTCTGATCTTGGTCACCATCCTACGAGGTCAGACTTCGCGTTAATTTGTAAAAGCTCATTTGGAAACAGGCACCTTTATTTTTATCAGTTACTAGGTCCAGTTGAAACTTTTAGCTTGTTACTTGCTGTTGTCGTCTCGAGAAGTGATGATAAAAGTGCTTAGAATGTTATTACTCGCGATAAACGTGATAAAAAAGAACCTGGTATTCTCGTTTTTGAAATTCTTCACTTCATGTCATTTCCACTTTAGCAATGGGCTATTCAACATAAACCGTAAAAGACTGTTAACATTGTGTTTAGAGGGAGGTCACGAAAGTAAACCCTCCATTGAAAATTCTTAGGTCGCCCGCCTAGTATCTAGAGAAGCTTTAACAGAGCCTTTTCAACGTAACTTTTCGTCACCATTTCGTGAGTTCGATGTCTTGGTTTGTGAAATAGTGGCTGTGTTTTTAGACTAGCGCTTCATGGTTGAATGTCAAAATTTGTGTGGAGGTCGGCCGTAACTATTTTAACTTAGGACCCATCTTACTTGTGTAATCTTCTGGCGGAAAATTACTCGTGTGATTTTCTTTGAATTCGAGTAGTATCCAGTTTCGAAATTTATTCCTTCCACTAAGTATCACAGGATAAGAATAAAGCGTCCCCGGAAAACTATTGGTCTCTGCAATAGTAACCTGAAATATTTGTTTATTAACTCAAAGTGAAAATCCAAAGTCGTGAAAAGGTGATGAAATGTAATAAGAATGCGGGGAAAAGAAACTTTATTGATTAATTGCCAGCAGGTTAAATGGTAATCAGGTAGCAAGATTTTTAATGTTGCCCGAGGGTTCTATTTGTTTTGCAAGTAGTCGTAAAGTATTTAGCCCTGAACATCCAGAGCTCTTGTGGCTTTCATTGTACCATAAATTGCCAATTAATCGCCCAAGACTCAGTTAAGTGCCCATGCTCAAATAAGCCCCCAGTCCGGGAGAAATATTTCCCATGAGCACCCAAGTCCGAATAAGCGCCCATTATATGTTAGATGAGGGGAAAAGCAACAGAGCCTTTTCAATTTCCTTTGACTTTTGACCTTAAAGACGTTTATATTACCTCACACTTGACGGCTATTAGTTGATTGTTTTTTCGCTACTCGAGAGCTTACAAGTTTAATTTCTCGGAAAAGTCTGGACAGCGAAGATGTGAATGCAGGAGCACGGTTTGCGCTTTTAGATATTGATACGGAGGCCGATGAAGATACATTGATTGATTGACAGATCAAAACGGTATGTTTTAATCTATTTTATAGGAAGCTAATGCATGTTTCTGAAGAGGGGAAGAAGTATCTGGTATTAAGTCCTAACAAGCGCCCAGGTCCGAATAAGCGCCCACCGAAAAACTTGAATTTTTAAATAAGCGGCCAAGGTGGCAATTTACTGTATGTCTTTACCACAGTTACGATTAGTTAGTGGCTCAGTTAAGATTACTTTGAATTTTTTCACCCGTTCTGCAAGACAAGGTTCGGTTTTCAGAACAAAGTTACATTTGCAGTCAGTCATTCACTTCCGTAGTACTTGCGTTTGCAAGTATTTCATTATTTTATAACGATTATATTACGTTCTATTACGACTTAACTGGTATATTGTGTTTGTCTCAAGACGGTGTATAGAATAGCACCGATTGTGGACTCAACTATGCATTATATTTCTGGAGTATTTGGATAACTTAATTTGCATTATGATGTGTCTGACAAATTAGTGGAAGAGGATGCTGCACTTTAGTTTAGTGTCAGTTGATCGCAAGAAATAATTAGTTCGTACATAATGTACAGTTGCCACTTTGCAGGTGAATTGTTCCTTATGCACAGAAAGTTAGAAGAACATTGACTTCGTTAGTGATTCCGATGCATGAAAGGAATTCGAGCATGGCCCTTATTATTGTGTTTGAGCTATGTGAGATCAAATCTCAAAATTTTTGGCCAACTCAGTAAATCTTATGTCCTTTGACTGTGTGCTAAGGATACTTTGTATCAGTTAGTTGATGGTAACAGAGTTACGTTAAGTGTGAAACATCTGCAATAAATCTTTTTAAAAATGACATGATGTAGAAATGTAGAGATTTTAAAGATATAGGAATCAATGCCTTTTTTAATTTGGTTGTACAATGTCTCGAAACAATGTTGGTGATCATTAACTTTATGCCAAAAATGTACAACTCGTCGTCAATAGAACGCAGAAATGTAAAACTCATATTACAGTTAGTGGATTTTTGTTCTCGTCACCTCTGTTGCTATGTGCGTTATTACGGTGTAAATTAGTGCAATGTGCGCTGTCTTAGTATGCCTTGCGGCTTCCTGTATTGTGACAATCCCGGCTTTAACGCGATCTTTTGCAACATCCTCCGTTACAACACGTGACGGGACATTGTGTGACATCAAACAATTTTTAGGTTTACCTGACGCAGCAAAACAGAGCTCCTAACTTAAGCGTTCCATTATAACTAGCGGTATGATGAATCATTTTGTTATCCTTCAAACATACTCGTTGCTCTTGTGTGTCATAGTTTTGCAACATGCGTTTATTTAGAATGGGTGAGTGGAACGCTGATATGTCCTCTTGACTTGCACCGCGGAACTGAAGTTACCAAGTTGTGCTCACAGTCTTTGTCACACCATTTGCGTTGTGACATGGTACCTATTTTGTGAACGCTTCCACACACATCCACAGGAGTGACGGACGTCACCATGGTAAACCTGCTTTTCTCAGTTGGAAAGGCGTCACATTTTGCAGTCGTGATACTCCGGATCAAACCTCCAGTGCTCACAATCATAACTACTACCGTTTTAAACATGTATTGCGTTAATTACGTCTCATTACACAAAACTGAACTTGAAAATGGTTTATTGTAAACTAGATGGGCAATTGTGATGTCAACAGTGACCAATACAAGCGGTACTTGTGTTCTGTGGTCAATCACAGTTCCATCCGAAGCATTTTATCGGATTCTGGATTTTTTACGCTGTGCGTTTTGGGCCCTATAACACTCGTTTCACGTTATTAGACAAAAGTCGAAAGTGCTATTGACATTGTTTGTGTTTTATTTTCAAAGTTTACAGTAAACACGAAAGTTAACGATGTAACTGGACGACCGAGAATAATTTTGGTCCCAAAACGAAAATATAACTGATCATCCATGCTTAGATTAAAGAAGCTTAACAATGATTTAAGGATCATTAGGTGTCCACAACAAATCCTAATGGCCGCCATCTTGGATCTTGAAGGTATTTGGGCTGACGGGAAAAATTCAGTATATTAGTCGTAAGGGCTGTGAGACTAGTGTGAAGTAACATTGATGTAGATTTTTGAGTGTTGCCTGGGAATAAACGTTCCAAATTAAGAGAGCAGTTTTTGAGTTTATATCAATGCAATGGCTTGTCTGCAAAATCGACCTCTCGTACTGTATGCCTCAAGCAAATCGTCGGATTGGAAAATTTTGATGGCGTATCTTCTTCAGGTATGTCGGAATCTGGTATCGTTTGAATAGAAAATATTCATTTTTTAATGCCAAAGTAATTTAATAACCATGCAGTATTCGTCTAATAGGATTAGAGGATTTACCTTGCCTTTCCAAAGAGTTTTAAGTATCCCAGATGTTGTGGCATTACAACATTACAACTCGTTTTTCTCCTCAGTTTTCAAAAGCAACGTCGTTTCACCAGTAATTGCTCCCGGTTTTGAGTGTTTCAACATTACGAAAATCTGGATGAAGTCTATTAATTGTCTTTTATTTAAGTTGACTGCTGCGTCTAAAGAGAGTGGAAAATTAATACGAATTGTGTGGATACGTGTTTATATGTCTTTAAAATCAAAGGCGATGAAGATCGGTAGAGTGAATCTTGTTTGACAGATTACCATAGGAAACTAGTGCAGATTTCAGCTTATCCCAGGAATTCGGAGACAACCGATAATATCAAAGTTATCTCTTGACCTTCCTTTTGAAATGATATGGACAATGTCTATGCAAAAACGATTGCAGATAAGCATATTAAGATTTGCCACTAGTTAAACTGGTTATTTAACTCGTTAATCTATATGACTTTAATGATGAATGGAACGAGTCGTGTGTTGAGGAAATTAAGCTACAAGATGATGAATTTCACTCAATAACGTTCACATCAAAACTGATACTTGAACATGAACCGTTGTCTCTGAGTTATTGAGATCAGCCGTGACTTGCAAGAACATCTTATGGGAAGCTGTCATACAATACTCACTCTTGACAGTCGATCGGAACAACCTTTTTATCCAATCTGTATTAAAAGAAGGGAACACTCACTCGAGGAAGACAGCTCGAAACTCTCTGCGTTAGGTTGTAGGAAGAAGCAAGGCAACATCGAGACAACAAGACAGTTTTTGAGAAGAGTTTACATTGATAAACTTCACAACAAGACAACTACCTAGCAGAACTGGTTAACTTTTGGCAATTCTTAATCCTTAGTCACAACACAATACTGGAGATGTGCTAAAGAATCAATTTTTCGCTGAAGCATAGTTTTGGTCATAAAATGACCTTATGGTAGAAGTCAAAATTTTGTGTGAAATTGATGCTGAGTTGATATTTGTAATGACTTGAATTACCTCGACTTCTGCATTCATGCAATATTAAATAGACTTAAGGGCTGATCATATGGAGCGGGCTTGCTCGGTTAGCCCAGGTGAATATTTTTGTCCGAGATTCCGGTGTTAGTAGCCCTTTCTATTATTAGTAAATATTCGATTACTTGAAAAACGGGCTGACGCGGTTAGCCGGGATCACGTCTATCATCTACCGGGTTGGCCTTGCAAAGCGGGCTGAACGTCGGAAGTTTTTTACCATATAATTGACTTGAAAGCGAGCTGGCACGGTGAAACGGGCCGAGAATTCGATAAGCACATGCGTTCTAGGTTTTGTTGTTGCCAGCCCGGGCTATTAAATATCCTATGTAATCACTTCATAATCTCAGCCTGAAATTCCAGCTAGCCCGGTAATCCGGGTCAACCCACTTCATTTAATCAGTCTCGGTTTGGGACAAAAGTGTTGATCCAGTTTGACAATCTTGACGCATTTGAACCTTCAAATAACTTCATTAATCGAATAAGAAGGCACTCTCAAATTCTAAATGACGCGTTAGAAAGGTTCGAATGAATTGTGATATTTGGGCGCTCATTTGATAGATTTCATGTCGAACTCGTCTGAAAAAAGAGCTGCCCAAATTGTTATGTAAAATAGACTATATAGTGCCGTTTTATAAAAACCCATACAGTGTACTTTCTTATTTTGATGAGCTTCCCGTCCTCTGGCTGCTGCCACTTTTCCAGGGCTCTTAAGATACCCACAACCTTTAGTATATCTTGTCATATGGGATTTATTCCTGAACAGTTGCGTAAAGCATTTTTGTTTTCTAAGTACGCAGAAAATGGCATGCTTAATTTAGTCTGCTTGTTTTGCTCTGGCTTGGAGCTAATTAGTTCAGCATCATCCAACTCTTTCTCCTCCTCGTCATTGTCATCGTTATTATCATCATACAGAGCATAACGTTCATTTTCCCGCGTGTTACATATGTTCTAACTGGCTCCCAAGCTAGTCTATCTGTAGCTAGTTCCTTACTGACGTTCCTTCCTTGTCTTCCTTAGTCATCCTCTACTAAATTTTCCGTCATCTCTGGAACTCTTGTATTTCCTTAGCGAGACTTTGTTATGGAAATATACGTCTGAGCAGTGCAGTACAACAGCTTTATGATGTAGGATCTGTAATGAGGGGGGAATATAACGTGTGAAATCGCTGATTCAAAAGAGGTTGCCTATCAATTTGACCATTTGATAACCTTTTCAACGAGGTCATTATGAAGGCCTGTCATTCATCTATGCGGGCAAAATCGGTGCTTGGCATTCTGGACAGTCTGTACAGCCTTTTTCCTCAAACATGAAAATAAAATGATGTGCTTGAAGAGAAACAAAAATGTGGAAATGTTATGCCAATCAATAGACCAAATGGTCTTAACAACAAGGCAGTGTTCACATCAAAGGGCTTTATGTAATAATTTCTTTGCAAAAGGTGAGGAGATACATGCAGAGAAATGGGAGAGGATACCAGATGACAGTCCAAACCGGCCACTCTTGTTAGGGCAGCAGAGATAAAACAGAAAACTTTTTATGCTTCATTTGACATAGAAGTCTCGAGTACTAGTAAGTGTTTTTCGAAGCATAGGCGAATTTTCGCAGATTTCTGCTTGCTTAATCCACAAAACTTGGACACTGAAAAAGGAGTTACAAGACAATACATCTACAAAGGTGACAAAGTAATACCGAAGCCTTGACTTACAAAAGCTAAAGCACGGATACACGGATGAAATTTATCTTGGTCTGAATGAACCATCACTAGCCTGACTACATTATATCATAGTTAATAGAAATAAGACTAGTTAGCAAGCTTTTTCCTAAACAATAGCCATTATGAAATATAATTTTGTTCTCAACATTTTTGGTCACGCGACTAAAGAATGTCCAACTCAATTCACAAGGGCAGTGAACATTGAACTTTAGTTGTTAACATGGTAAATCACTACAGGTCTGCAAGCGTTGAATTAAAACCTAAGTTGCCATAATGAAACAATCTTTATGGCCACATTTTCATGTAAAGAGCCCCGGAAATAATATTCTTGCTCTCTGGCCTTATCATCAGCTGAACTTAACACAGACAAGTCACGTTGGTAGAATTGCTGTCAAAACCTTTCGCCAAAACTACACAAAGAAATCATCTCGCCGAGTGATAATTACGTAATAATTACTAGCTTATCAGTTTAACCTGCAAGTGAATCATTTTGACTAAAATTTTCATCGTTAGTCAATTTTCTGGACCCCCTGATCAACCGATATGAAAACGGGAGAAAGCATCAGAAGTGAATGGACTTAATGCACTCTCATCCAAGTTTTTTTGCTAGTGCAGTCTCATTTCCATTTGCTGTTTTCATTTTGTTTCGTGAACTGCATTCGTAGCTCTTGAAAAATAATTCCAAGAATAAGATTGCGCTAATGTTATATCGTTTGATGTTTTGATATTTTAATATCATTAATCTACAACTTATATTTCTTCAAACGGAAAGTCTAACGCATTTTTAAGTGCTGATACCAATTCCTGTATGTTTAATTTCCAAGTTTTATAAAATTTGGTAACTTGTCTTGACAGTGGTGCTGCAGTGGCGGCTCACGTACTCTTAAACGTCTGTGTTAATGTCTCTATTTGAATTTCTTAGAATAACATCAGTTGCAAGGCGGTGGATATCGACGCAGAGAAAAATGCAACCGAAATTGAAGATACCATTGCTAGAAAAGAAACGTGTCCTGGTAGCCTACCTCTCCTTGAGGACGCAGATATGAGTTTAAGTGGCTGGTGCGTTGCTTGGCTTTATTTTTCTGATATATCTGTTAAAATATGACATCTTTTCACGTGAAGTCAGTAACACACAAGTTAACCAGTAAATTTGTTTTATCTTAAAAAATATTTAAAGAAAAGTATTGAAAAATGGCTATCGAAAACATTTGATAGCATCTTTTCAACCAATTTCAGCTGAACTGAAAGACAGTGTGTTCAAGGGAGTTTTGTAACAAACTGATGAAGATAAATTCCGAGTAAAGAAAACAATTTAATCGTTATATAGGACATAAATAGTCATACAACCAAAAACTCGTAACTTAATGTGTACCAAGTACAGGATATCAATAATTATGCGGATGAAGTAAATCTTTCTTTCGCATGCCATAAGATGAGATGGTTCTAATTATGTTTTACCATGAAAATTTTTCTTTGATTTACAAGAACAGCAACATGTTACTGTTAATTTTCACAACCTAACTTTATCTGACAGAAAACTACTTTTTGCAATGGCGTAATTGAAGAAACAATATATAGCCACATAGAATGAGTCCTGTTTCATTTAAATAAGTTACCATTATGTAAATGTCACACAGAAATGTAGACACATATCGGAGTTAGTTCAAATGCTTTGTACAAAATGAATGGCACGCAAACCATTCGATTTGGTAACAATACTAAAATACGATTATTGCTGAGTGGTAATCCTGTTTCCAGCGCTCAGTCTGATGTTAGATTGTACTTCTTACTACAGCAACAAGCTAAAGTTGGTCAAGGCCACTGAAGTTATCGTGCCATTGTCAGTGTAACACATACTTACATTTTATAGCAACCCCAGCGAGCAAAAATATACAAGTGAATGTTCGCTATTAATTTTATGCTTCTGACGTTAAGGCATGGAAGCAAGCAGGCTACTCTACTTTACTGCGAGTATCCAAAGTTGCTGGGGTTGCAAAGAACGTTAGAATTTTTACAGCGAAAACGATCTTCATTTTATGACGGCTCCACCCGCAACCATTTAATTATGAGCAAGCCGATACCGCTAATGTCATCCAAGAATTTCGAGAGGTTGTGTGGTATTTATGACTAAGGCTTTTGGTGTTGCATTTTTTGATTAGATGTCTTCCCTCTTATACAGTTATTACCTTTTTTTAAACTTAGTTTGAAATTACAGCCGTACTTGTGGGCTCGAACATTCTAATAAGGACAACTGTACCGTTTGCAAGCTATAGCATTGCTTTTCTTCGATATAGCACTGGTTAACCAGTAATAGTTTCGTGGTCCCATAGCAAACCACAAACATCTTCAGCTCTATTTGAGTTGGCATTAATGCTGACTAGAAGATTGATTTAGATCAATAATGGTGATTAGTCTAAATTGGATCGTGTCAACCACCGTCAGTTCATTTCCAGTTATATGCATGACTAATTCTATCGTATAAAATGACGAAAGGTAGCTCTTGTTATGTTGCTGGATTTTTCCCCTACTCACGAAGGTTAATGGTCCGAGAACTATGTGTTGTGGGGCCCGACCAATCCTGAGCTTTTTCAACAAGCTTGTTTACATGGTAGCCCTTACTTGTGTGCTTCGGACTTAGACACACTGTGTATGAAAGTAACTTCACACCTTGCTCGTCAGGCGCACAATTTTTATACTTGTAAGTGTAGATATGAGAGTCATGCAGGATAAGCTTAAGATCAAATCAGTGAGATAAACTTCAAGAGAAATTAATACAAAGTGCGTCTATTAACTATTGTGGGTTTTGTGTGACTATTAGAAAGCAGCTTTCCTTTAAAAAAGCCTGCGACGTTTTTTTCTCTGTTGTTTTTCTTTGTTGTTTTCTCATCAAGAAAAGAGCGACTTTACAAACTATGACTGTGAGAACCATTCCATTATGCTTTATTCCAGTGTATCCAGCTAGCTTTATTATTGAATGTATTATGCTTAAGCTCCTCTAGTTGATATTGCCGAGATAATGATTCAGCAAGAACAAGGCTCCAGCTGTAACTGATGCAATTTCCCGATCTGTTTTGTATTTGATTTCCTTTAATCCGTTTACATTCCTTTGGCAAAGTTTGAAAAGCTGCAGAAGTCAAAACTAGGGTTTAGATGGGAGATTGTAAGTTTTCTATTTTAGGCAAAAAATAAGCAGATAGTTGTACATATTTATGTTTTGATGTCATGTCAACTTTCCATAAAAATAACTGAGTGGATTAATTAAAAAAGGTACTTCTGAACGGTAATTGTATAAATGTTTAATTAAATTAATGTATTATTTTTATTAATCTCTCTACTAGTGTCTCCATATTCCTTTACATTGCTGAAAAGTACACTAACTTTACAGGATTTGGTTGGAACGAAAATGAGCGCTTCACAGTTGAAAGTCTAATAGGTTGGAGTTACTCTGTGCTGAAAAGGTATTGTTGCCCACTATTGTGCAAGAAAACATTTATTTCGGGCTAGTCTTATTGAGGGAAGTAAATAGTTCGCCATTGCCCGATTTATTCGTATATAGGCTTAGGTTATCATTTCTTTCCTCGTCTTAGTGGAAGCTATTACTATAAAAATTGAAACACAAGCTCCAAATTAAGTTCATTTGGACTGGATATTGCACGTACACAAACATCGCATGTCAGAGAATGAATGTCAAGTCTCTTCTTTCGTTGATTCAACGATGTAGCTACAGTTCAATGCTCAGTGCAATAGTTTAAAGAATATTGAAGCTGGTAAGAAGAGGTAAAGGTTTTTTCTGACAATTTTCACACCTTGATCTGAATAGAAACCAAACCATACTCCGGTGGAGTATTGGATTCCTTGATGGAAATTAATGTTTTACGTCGGGGGCTGTTTTTTTTGCTTTTGAAGTTAGGCATTATTGTTTGCAACAAACTAATCCACCGTATTGTCAACTATAGTGTCCTTCCCTATTAAAAGCAGAAACATAAACTTCTTATAGTGTAATATCAATTGACAACGACGATTTAACATCTTTTGTGACACGCATGAAAAATTTGTTGCGACCTAAGGCCAGTCTATGCCTTGACTTGGTCTTGAAACTTCAGCTTTCCTGTAAAACATTCTTCCAGACTGGGCTACGTGATCCAGTTTGCCTTTTCTGATGGCAGGCCTTTGGAATTTGACCTGTCGCTTTTTGATCGTTGACAAAATACAAGGGAAGCTATTCTCAAAACGTATTGAGCGTTCGGCTTATTATTTCTAGTTTCTAGTATCTGCATTTCGGAAAAGATTAACAATGAAAATGAAATAAAATTCTTGAAAGGAAACTAATGTTGATCAAGATTGACATCAGCTACAAGTAAAAATATGTCCTATAATGTCTCATATTTAAGATATGTTGTAGTCGTATAGAACATATGACAAGCAAATCTATTTTTATACCTGAACTGTTGGTTCTGTAACATTAATCTTATTTACTTGTTACACGCGTATCGTCAATATCGGTTAACTTTTGTCTATAGTCTTGCCAGATTTTCTTTATTATCAACAGCATGATGGTAACTAGCTTGCATGTGAGGTCCCACGTATCGTCCTTACATGATCTCTGTTTAAAATTCGATTTAGCCTCTTCTTTTGTCCATGCTTCAATAACGTCCTCAACATTTAAATTTGATCCAAATAAAAAATCATTTGTGCCTGTCTCATGTTTTTTGTTTTGCATAATCTTCTATGCAACTTTGCACACTTTTTTGACCTTCTTTTCTTGCTCTCAGCTTATGATTAACAATGTGTTTGTGACATAAAATACATGTGTCACTAAGTCCATGGATCGAGAGCATATGTGGTGACCGAGTTTGGCCCATAGAGGCCTGGAGTGTTTGTCCCACTCCTCGGGGCAGAAAGATATGAGTTTGTGTTGTGACCTTTACTGAATCGCTTCCCAAATACAGCACAAGAAATACAACTAAAGAATGGGATAGGTAAAAAATGGCACCGAGTCAAGTTCATTTTACTTCTCAGTTGTCAGTTAATCACTTGAGGCGTTCGAAATTTGCGGAATTTCTTAAAAGTAAATGTTTGTAGAAGTTTCTAGGCTACCTTGTTAGCTGCAATAAAACTAGATCTCAAATTTTGTTTGATTTTAAATCTTTCACTTGTATTAGTAGAAAATTTCAATAAATACGCGGGAAGGATCCAGCCCAAAATCTGACCGTTGCAAAATCAGGGAGCAAAATCAGGACCACACTCACTTACACATATATATTAAATAACTTTTATAAGTAACCCAAGCATGTGTACGTAAGAAAAGTCCTTTAGAGTAAGGGCCTAAGCAAGTTAACTCTCTATCATGAGGTAAATTTCAAAGATTCATTAAACTAGTTGTCATGCTCTTCTGACTATCTAAGCGTAAACTGAGATAGATCCTACACTAGACTATTGCCTATTTAATAACAGGCAAACGACCTAACCTGAGGGCTTTTATTACAGTTTAACATATTTATTATCTCTACTATTGAATGCAACAGTGAACGTAGCACAAAACTTTGGACAATTTTTTAAAGCAAAGCCATGTACATGACAGTCAGGCCCTTTGATTTGAAAAGGGATATTTTTTTCGGTGCTGAAATCAAGTTTAGGAAAATGAAATCTGATTTAACTTCTGTTTCCATCGATCCTGGAATATGAATTAGTAATTTTTAGTGAAAAACTCCATACTAGCAGTGTTACGTTAGTCACATTGTATTTAAACAAATTTGAATTTCCGACAACGCGAATTTTGTTTCGCACCACTTAGCAATGAGATGAGTGTTGCTAAAGGGCTGTAACGTTAAGTTAACCTTCGCATTGGCTTCCAACACCTGTGGTATTGGGTTGGAACTGCCAGGACACTTCTTGATCGACTTGCAACCCTCGGCAACTCGTGGTTTCAAACAGACTAATGCCCCAGCCATTTTTCAACTCAAACAGGCTGAGGGCTCTCCTCACGGTACCGCAGAGGTCTACTAGTCTGACAAGATAAGCAACCAGCAGCTGACGGCATAACACCATAAACGTTCCCCGAATTTGTCAGGTGGATCAAGCATGGAAAAGCGGCTTGTAAGTAAAAGGGACTGATATTGTAGATGACAAGAAGAGCTTTTATCACTAAAATTATTAAATTTAGGGGATAAAGCTTCCAAACATTTTTGGTTGTAATCTGACAGTTGCAGCCGCAACTGTTGCAACCCTCTGGATCCGCCACTGATATGATGGGAAACACAATCGGAATAATTAAGAAATCGTTTGAAACCTTACCTTAGTGTCATTCTGGCTTAAACCATTAGACTTCTGTTTCTTTTGTATGGCATTCTAGGAAGAGAAAATCGTATTCTGGTTTTCTTTTTCGTCTATCATCATGTTAAATCTTATCTCCAAACTTTCTCTTATACTACTTTAATAGTCAGAGATCATAAAATCTGTATAAAGACCTTGTTCTTTTTTACGGTGATTTCAAGATAATACACTTAAAGAAAGGATAGTTAAAACAGTGAGATATTTATTTTGTTTAATTAAACTTGAAAATCGACATTTAACAAACTAAATGAGACATTTCAAATAATCGCTGTATGTCATATGATAGACTTATGACAAACCATAGTACCGATAATGTCCATAATGTCAGCAAGCATCAGTCAATAAATAATGATTGCTGGCTATAGCAGTACTGTTTAATGGTAAACATATTTATTATATCTGTAATGCCTTGCCGATGGGAGAAGCTTACTTCGTCTTGTAGCCCTTCTCTCTTGATTAGATAGAAGTATCCGCCACAGCACACACGTTACAGGGAAGTGACAATGAACAAGTCACAGAATAGAGGCAAACGTATCTCTATATTCTGTGTACAAACCCGTCCCAAGACTTAATAAAATTTGTATTATTAAAATTGAAAGTAAACAGTGAGGTAATTGACCTCTTAGTGGGATATTTAAATGATTTTAATGATGTCCAAAAAAATCAAAGAATTATTTGTCCACCGACTTCGACGTTGCCCTCTAACGAGTCTCAAGAATGACCATTTGCTTACCATGGCATTGCTTAACTGATATACGTCAATAGACATACAGGGGACAGGGATTGTTAAATTGCCCTTTGGGAACAGATAAGACTTTGTGATGGTTTTTACTTCTCTAATAATTCCAACTTTTGTGTCACTGTCTCGTTAAATGTATCCACTATTAAAGCGAATCATATTGTTATCAATTTTTGCGATAAGTAAGCAACAGTTTTCGTTTATCTACAGGTACTTCTGGCTTTGTGATTTTTCTGGATAATTATTCCCAATACCAACTTCATAACAGCTGAAGTGAATAAGTAGAAAGTCCCCACGATTTGTTTGGCCCCAATGCAATTGTCTCCTCGCATATTGAATTTCATAAAATGATTTGTTTTTATGTGCTAATTCTATGGACAGATATTTCATGAACTTGATTACAATTGTTATCACAATCTAATAGCCAACATAACTGTGTTGACACTCACTTATTCCTCCCTTGATATCACGCAATATTCCACTCTAGAGAACTGAAAAGGTAGCCGTGGTAGTCGTTTGAAAATCTACTTGTTTCCATTTACCTTTAGAACGATGAATACTGAAGAAACAATTTTAATAGGTATAAAAAGTGCTAATTTATGATTTTTGGCGAAAGCTACTTTTCAGATTTAAGGAGTTACGTAGACAGGCTGAGAAAGAACAGGAGCAATATTTCAGACCTAGGGGTTTAAATTCAAGGGTAGGTAGACCACGTTAAAGTAAAAAACATTTGGAGTTCATAGTAGGGTGGGGTTGAATTAGAGTAGGTAGACCATCCTGTGGAAGCAATAGACCTTACGACCGACGAAATATTCTCGAGGACAATCAATATCCCATATTAGAGATACCTAGGTTATTTATATTATATCTAAAGTACAACCGCCAGGAACGTTTGGTAGAACTTAGCAAAAAAGAAATTTATTTTGCGAACAAATTTGCTACTTTTCAAAATGCAACTGTACAAAAAGATAAATCACAAGATAACTCGTTTTCTATTATTATTTCAAAATCCATAGCCAACATCTGATTTTTACTTCTTCTATGAATTTACACTTAGGTCAGTGGATCAATTCATATCTTTCAGGCGATCACCGCAAAACCATAGGATCCAAGTTTCCGATGAAATGAATATCAGATCCGACGAGGAAATTCTGGCCCATCTAAAGACAATTGATTCAGTATTTTTAGGGAAAAAGAAATATTTGGTTTCGGATTGTATAACGACAGCAGACCTGTTTGTTGCTGTCGTCCTTACACAGCTGGAAGGTGTTGCATTTGACTTCGTAGGGTGGAAGAATGTGACAGAATGGATGACACGAGTACTGAAGGACACGAAGTCTCTGCAGAAAGAGAGACGACTATCCATAGTGGGATAACATTAGGCAAGTGCAGTTTCTGAGGGATATGTGACATCATTATTCGTATGTCCATTTGTTACAATTTAAGTCCGAAAACGCTTACATTAGTTGTTCAAAGTTTCCGCGTCATTTGTTTTTACTAACTTTGCGATGGAGATAAGGCACTGTCTTACGTGTTGGCACTATGGTAGGTGATTATTCAAATTCGATCTGGAGCCATAAATCTGGACATCTCAGTTTGAAATCATTTGCAATTTTTACCCTTGCAATGACATCTTTGGGTTTGATGTTTAAAGATTAGCTACAACATGGATGGCTAAAGTTCCATCGGTTTTAAACTAAGAATCGTTAAATGATACTTTATAGAAACAACACTGGTAAGGTAGCTTCCAAAAAAGCTATTGTTGAAATGTTGAAAACCGACGTTGGTTTGGTCACGTGATCAAAGAAGTTACAAGGTGAAATCTTGGGTTGAAAGGAGTAGTGCCACGCACAGAAATTCCTGTCGACGGTAGAGATTTTGAGGATTTTCTCGGTTGTAGGGAATATGTAAGCAAAAGTCACTTATGACACCTTGAAATTGAGGCTGAGAGTAAGAAAGCCCTCTACGACAGTGCTCAAGTCACTTTGGACTTATATGCAGTTCCAGGAGGTGATATATTATCGCGTATCACTGTCCTTGAAGCTGCAGCACTGTCAGTATGAAAATCCGATCTTGCTACTTTGTTTTATTACACATTATATAATTAGGACATTTTAAGTACTCACCTTGAAAATTTGCGATATTGCGTTAAAAACATACTTAAAAGGTTTTTCATTTTGACACTCTGAATATTAATTCTCGGAAAGGAAAGTACAGATATAAGGTAACCTTTTATAAGAAACATGTGCAGAAACTAGCCAATCATTAACAAGAAGAAAAAAGACAGAAAAAATGAAAAGTAAAGCATTAGTGGAAGAGTCCAGCAGAAAAACGAACTAATTCTAGATGGATGGACGATCTAGTTGTGCCAATTACTCGGAAATTTTCGTTTTTATACATTTTGGCGGATTCTGAATTTTCTAGTAAATGTTGGCCTATCGCAGAACCGCATGGTATTGGGAGTCATGTAAACTTTGCGAGCGCTAGATGGCTGTTCTCTAGGAATTGATGCTTGGTGTACAGTGGCTGGAACATATTGTTTAATCGTGTCACTCAATCTTTGAGAAGCGCGACGTACGTACCGAGCTTCACATCGGCACAAAAATTCATATACTACTAAGCTTTTTTGTGTGGTAGGTACACAATCCTTGTGAATTGATGGCAAGATCTTTCTAGTCGTGAAAACAATTCTGGGATTGACAGTAGAGAATAACTTCACTACAGATATTAAAATCTGTGTTTCTATGCGGATAGAAACATTACCTAGCCAAAGATGTTTTACGTATACAGGATACTTTTGAGACCGCAAAGTTTTTTTTGGCCAAGAAAATAGTGATCTTTTCTCGAAAAATTTTAGAAACAACGTCCTCTGGATACCCGTTTTCAGAGAGAATAGGTTTTATTTTCCCCAATTTCGAATTCAGTTAAGATTTTGAACAGATACAAAGTGCTCTATGGACAAGTGTTCTGATGAGGTTGATTGTCCTCTTTTTCGACAAAAGGAATTCCAGCGAATGTACTGACCAGAAAAAGTAGCTTTTCAGTAAACTGTTGTTATTAAGTTCATCTCAGTAATTTTAACTGATTTGTTGTCTGGATGATGATAACTGTTTACTCTCTAATACTGCAGTAGATAGTCGAATGCTTTCTTCAAAAATTTTCGGTGTACACTCTTCCAGTCATAAGATACTTGAAACAATCTTCTTCGCAACCTTCCATCAAGCCAATATGAATGTTTATGAAAATATGATCCAAAATAGTTTGTGAAATCTGAATTCAATCAATTCAAACTAGTGGACAGGAAGAAAAAGCTGTTGCGATTCTCTGGATGCAGTAGAGATAATTTAGCTCAAAACGTGCCATGTAAAAATGCTTTTAAAGTGGCTACTAACTAACAGTTAGTCATGCAACCCATCCACTTTATTAGGTGTTTTTAAGTCCAACGAAACCTAGCAGAAAACACGCCAATTGAAAACATTAAATTCGGGTACATAGCAAAACAAAAGAGTATTGCAGTGCCACTGTAAATAGGAATGGCTCAACCGCTAATTAGAAAATGTGCACTTATACATGTTAAAGTCGAGTTCTAATATCAGTAATTAATAGACCTCTTTAAACTTGTTTGAATAGTCACGTGACTTGAAATGGGCAAACAAAGTTTATGGTGACGTTTATGCCAATGGCTAAGCTAGAGATTGCTGTAATTCGTAAAGAAAAACATCTAATCCAGGTAAGTTTTTTTGTTTAAAATAAGTCTGTACCATTACAATTTTCTTCGTTGTAGTTTGGTTGTACCTGTTAGGTCTAAATTGGTGTACATGTTTAACTATTATCTCTTGTCTTAATCTTGGCCGTAAGTTTGGATCACACATACACAAAGAGATAAGAATAAAGACTTCAAGCTTTCTAAACATGTGAAAATTTTTTCAGTGCATTTTCTTAAAATCTTATAGACAAAGAGAGGCAAGCGTGCTAACTTAAGTGCGGTGCTTGCCCTTCAGTTTTTTTTGTAACCAGCAAACAGCAACTAAAAGAAGAATACTGCCAGACAAATGGAATATAATCAAAGAACTTGCTATGATTAGAGTTGAAGAAGAAACAGAGACGGACTCAGCCTGCATTCATGAATATGAATTTATTAAAATATTCCTCGCAGACTCTATGAATAAGAACAATGCAGTTATAATAAAAGTACATCACTTTATGCTACACATGAGAATGCAGCGTCTAGAACTTGAGTCCAAATAATTTGATTGCTTAAAATGGAAATACATCTAAGCAGCAAGAAAATCTTAATCTTCCTAGTTTGTCTGACCTTTACAGATTCATCTCTAGGGTTATTGGAGGTAGAGAATTAGGGGCTACAGCATTGTCCATTAACTCACTTGCTCACTCAGGCCAAAGCTAAGTTGAATCAGATTAAATGAGAAATAACCTTGCATTACAAGAGTGATTGAATTTTTTCACTTCGGTTATTGGTTCCGAGTCATTTAAAGAAGAAACCAAAGCTTTGCGAGGAGGCTCATTCTTGCGATGGCAATTTGCTGTTACCTAATAAACCTCGTGTCTCCAGTCCTCATTGTCGTCCATCAACTCCTTGGCAAAAACATTTTGCATGTAGTTTTCTCTTAATGACGTATAGCTTTTATGGCAGATTTTTTCCCTCTCTCATCCTTTCAGGTGCTTTGCATTAGTAGTAGCTGTAACTTGACACTGTCACATTTTATGGAATCCAGTGACAATCATGCCTAATTCCTCATTGTCGAATACAAAATGGAGGAGAAAGTTGAAGCTGCTCTATCCGCAATTATCATTGTTTGACTTTGAAAAAAGCGAAAATGTAAACGAAAAAAAAGCACAAAGGGGACAAAGGAAAGGCTGCTGCAGTGTTCGGTGCATGGAGCTTATGATGCTCTTTAAGAAAACTTAAAAGTGACTGAAGAACAAGATTAAGTAAATTTCTTAAGAATGAGTGGTGTAAAATTCGATGAGATTCTTGCCATGATTGAGTCACCCTGAGGTTCTTGTCCACTGCCTGTAAATATACCGACCTCCACGTATCATATTAGTATTCATTATTCAAAATTATGTTTGCTACGGAAGTTTGTACAGCGACATATGAAAAGTTTAAGGCTGAATACATGAAGTTGAGAAAGCACAACTACTCAAGCTCACGTTTCTGTACTTTTTATAATATAAAATATATTATTTTGAATTAAATATGGATAGAATTAAAAAGTTCGAAAGTGTATTGGGAATGGATTAGAAGCTTCGTTGCTTGATGCAGTTGGGCTGTTTCTTGCACCTTCATTGTAGTACAGTGGCGAACATATCCAATGCTTTGCTGTGGGTGTATGGGCATTGGTACGTCATAAGCCTCTGTTTGAGAGTTCCTGAATTTCCTGAATTTTAAGTTTTGCTAATACTTTAGCTCTCCTGTTCTCGATTTCTTTGAGTCCATTTCCCCCAGTTTTTCCCAATATATCATCTGTGTCTTCATTTGGGGTTGTTCTTTGGCTTACTTTTCCCAGAACACAAATTGCTATTTCTAGCATAGTGTCTTCCTTGCTTTTACTTGTCTTCGTTTTCTGCTTTTGCAGCAAGATCTTTCTATCAATTGCTGACTTGAGGCCTGCCTTAATATATCTTCTCCTTCACCTATTTCTTGATTTCCAAATAAACTGCCAGGACTTCAAGGATAAAGGGTTCATAAAGAATTTTAAAACCTTTTCCTGTTAATTTGGTGTACATAAGATAATTTGGTGTACATAAGAACTACAACACCTTAAATTCGCAGGCACCCAATACACAAGAGCACTCTATCAGAATTGCATCGGTATTTGAAGAAAGGTAGAACTTTCCGAACTGTTTTGGAACCCTGAACGGAAAGCACATCGTTTTGAAGCAACCCCTTCATTCTGGCTCCCTTTAGTTTGAGTTTTAATATAGTAAATCTTGCACTAGCAGATGCGGATTACAGATTAATATTTGTTGATGTTGACTGTAGTGCAAAGGAAAGCGTTGGTGGACTATACAGAAACTCCTTGCAGCTGCTTTGGAAGACAATCACCTTGACATTCCAGAGGAAAAGACTTTAAGGGATGCAAGAAATACGTTGTCATTTGTTTTAGTCGCTAATGATGCATTTTATCTAAGAGGTATAAAATGAAACCATATGCTCAGAGAGGCCTTACAAAGGAACAGAGGCTTTTAAACTACTGTCCGACTCGTTCGAGGCACATTATCATAATCGCATTGGAGATCCTCGCAGACAGATTGCGTGTATTCCTCTCTCCTATGACGTTTACGCCAGAACATACGGACAAATCTGTGTACTTCATAATTATTTAAGATCATAAGATTCTGTCCTCTATAGACCCAATGGATCTTTTGATTCCGAGTTAACTGAAAGCGGTTCAGTCATTTTAGTGGAGTGGTGAGATGTTGAACCAACAGGAATGACTTCTTTGGCACAACAAGTCTCAAATAGATATGCTAATGATGCTACACGTGTGTGCGAGAAAGTTATTTGAAGCATTTTGATAACACTGGTGCAGTACCTTGGCAAGTCAAGTTTGCATTGGTCAGACAGGATATGAATTGTCATGTAATATTATGTAACAATAGTTGGCAGTTTTGACTTTTTAGGAATTACTGTATCAAGCAGAACCAATAGGTTGTTAAAATCGCGCCATTTTGATGCATATGCATCACGTGAGCTAATTCCACTTTTGCTGTTTTTCTTGTCTTAGTGATTTCTCTGGCACAATAAGTTTGCAGGCAATTCTTTTTTCCTTTCACACCAGTCTTTTGAAAATCCAAGTATATATCAATGTATTTTTAAATATCTAAACTCATACCCAGAGAAATGCTATATTAATATAAAATAAATACTGAAAATTGGAAAATTAAGGGATTTACTAAAACATAAATTTTTGCCTACTTTTTCTAAATAGAAAAGCATTGGATAATACTGAAATCAACCTGCCCCTCGGAAGTAGGTCTTGCTAGCTAAAGCGAAAATCAAAATGCAGAAAAATTCACGGAAAATAAATGCAGTTGAACTGCTGAACAAATCATGCAAATACGTCTTACTATATAATAAGAATTATTTTTTGTGTACAGCACATTAATTGCTTTCAGCAGCATGAATTTTCAAATACAGGCTACATATTTGGAAAATGGCATGTATGTCTAAGAATTAGATCATGTATATGTTAAACAGGCCATATTAATAGAAAATGGCGTATATTTTATAAAAACAGGTCATCTAAGTGTCAAATAGAACATAAATATTTCAACCGAATATTGTCTGCATCGGCGCCCCATATATTTGTAGGACAATTGACGATGACAGCAAGGGTAAGTGAATAAATAGAAGTAAAAACATTGAGCACCTGACGGAGGTGCTCAACTTGGCCTAGCTGCTTCTTTGATGAGCTCCAAAACTCATGCTCAGGAAAAGTTGCAAAAAACGACCATCTACACGGGTACAGACGCCCGTTGTCGGTGGCAATTGACTTGATCCGCTTCTGGAGGGTGTGGCTTCAAAACCCCACTAGCCCTTTTCAAAATTTAAGTGGTCTTGGAAATTTTCCTTAGATTAGATACTATGCTAAGCCTTGCCCAAGAGGCACTTGGAATTATACTAGGCTGGTGTGTTCACACACCTGAGGTAGCACATAAATATAAGACTACTAAGTAACTACAAAATTGTATTAGAAACGCTTGCTAAGACTCTTAAACCGACTGGACACCCCTGTCAGGCAATAATGGAAGTACATCCCCAAGCATTTACGACTATAGGAGAATTATTTTTTGTATTTTGGCTCTAAATTTGAGGTTTCCACAGCTTCATATAACTGCCAAGATCCCCTGGACATGATAAATCCATGTATTTGTAAAGCCTTTGATCGCCCTTAACTCATATTTTTATGAACAGTCCAGAATGTTTTACATCCAACGTCTTTAATCAATGAGTTAGTGACCAATTGTGAATACCATATATATAAATAGTGCTGTTGTATGGCTGCTTTTGTAAGCTACTCTCGGGCACTCACGCTGTGTTTATTTCAATTTTTCTCATCATGTTTAGATTTGGTAAAAAATTAAGTAGGTTGTTGTTACCTCCCACCCGGCAATTGAATGTGTGAGGACTATCTGTGTCAGGCGTGGGATTTTTTTAAATTAATCCACGCTTACGTACCTTTCTATAAATAGTCCCTATTGCTTTAACGTTTTCACATGGTTTTTCCCGTTGTCAGTCTATGTATAACCCATTTTTTCCCGTCTTTCGACATCTCCCTTGATTTACTTTTTAAATTGTGCATTTTAATATTTCCTGTAAATAACTGCTACTAGTTTCGTTTTATTTCACCAAAGCTATGAAATTATAAATAGTCACGTTTATGCCTCTTTATTTCTGCATATAAGCTCGTACAGTCTTGTACATTTTCAGTGGTCATATTATTTTGTTAAGCAAGTCTTAGTGACCTTTTTATATAGTTGAAAATTGGAATTAATGTCGATATTTCCATTGAGTTTTTTTGTGTTTTTCTGAGTTCTTTTGGTCTTATTTGGCTATCGCAACAGACTGTAAGCACCATACCAACCAATCTACATTGGTTTTTTGCTACTGTAAACCAAAGAATGAAGACCGACCAGAAGGTTCACTTCCCTCTATGTCGGGTTCCTGCTCTTTATGCGCACGCACGGCTTTGAAATGATCTCAGTAAGAAACATTTTCCGCAAAATTTAAAACTGTGATGTAAACGTTGCTAGGATTTTATATTCATCGTATTTTCTTCATTACATATTGGATATTTTTGCAAACTGGTGTGCATTTGTAACTTGGGAAACATTGGTTTTAACATGGAAGAGGACATACCAAGAAAACGGAGCAGAAATAAAGGAAGAGGAGGCTTACGAGCTTGTTGTTCATCAACTCTCATCGACTGTTTCAGGAGCACAGGAAGAAATCTTGAACTCGGCGTTTTCAGATTTCCACTGGATAAGCAAAGGTAGGGATAAAATCTGTACTTCTTTTCATGGACTTTTACTTAGTCTTCTAGTCATTTCTTTTAGGTTCTCTGCATCTTAGATCTATTTTACGTCTGATTGTTTGTCTGGCTTGCTGTTCGTATATACAGGTCAAAAACTTGAGTTATACTTTGCCGTCATCTGGATCTCATGACAAAGGATTCTAAACTTCTTAGGCATTTGTTCTATGTCTTATAAACAAATTGACAAATAGTAAAATACTTAATAGCAATTTACAGCACAACATCAAAATACCACGAGTTAAAAATTACTCGAGTTACCAAAGACAACTGTATTCAAAGCAATAGACAGTTTGCACCAAACAACATGACGAAGGAAGTAACTTTTTAATAGTAGTTTAAGAAACCCTAATATGTTCATAAATGTCTTAATCGAGCGCCATTCTAGGTAAGTTAAAGCTAGAAAAACTATGAACAAATTTTAACAACTACCTTACAGTGTATGATGTTCTCTTCATACGAAGTAACAAACGCCTTACAAATAACAAGGTGGCACACTTCTTCGCCCAACACTAAGCTTAGTTTCCAAATACTACAATATTCTTACTTGATGTAACTTTATTATAGAGTCAATCCTCTCATGTTTATGTATGTCCAGACGCACCGCTTCTTACTGAGCCTCATTTGCACGTTCAGTCATAATGGAGACAATAGAAAAATTGGAATGCATCAAACATCAAAGGAGCCGACTGAAGTGAATCTTCTGGTCGATCTCTGTGGTGTAAACATGCAAGATCAAAAGTAGCAAAATCCATTTATTTCAATGATTATAATCATAGACCCGGAAGATCCTGTCATTGAAAACGAGATTTTCCGTGTTGTGAAAGCTTACAAGGACAACTTGATACTCTGGCATGCTTAATACAAAGGGGGTCTCAATATTTGGGGTTGGGAACTTTTCTGAAAACTAATAAACGGTGCTTTAATTAAGTGGGGGTGGGAATTCGTCCTGATTATCATACATATTTTAAGTCTGAACAGAACTTTGAAATTGCTTTAGCTACATATCACTCTAGAGGTGTACATTTGTGTACATTTTACTCTTTCCATTACAATTCACCTGGCTAAAATTACTTTCTACCAGGGCATTATACTTCAACTTGCATTTCGCACACAACTGTCCGCACATCTTTTTCGTCTGAAGTATACTTTCCTGTTTCAGTACCTGAAAACTTTCGACCGATCATGATAACTTTTCTTATGTAATCATTTACAACTAGAAAACAGCATGAAGTATGAATGCAATGTCATGATATCTCTTCGAGCCAACAAAACGTAAAAATATCCCTAAAATATCAGTGACATGGACGCTTTGACACTTCAATTAACAAAGATTAAAAAAAGGGCGTGGGGCCTTAATAAAAATATGGGGATGGGAAAAAACCTTAAAAATTATAAGCGTCCACCTTTGTATTAAGCATCTGAGGCTAAGTGAACAAGCAGCTTGTAATTCGACAGATTACTACCTTTTTACAACAAGTTTGCTTAAACTGAAATTTGGTTGCCGCGGAAGCATGACGTCACGGCTTGAGGACAAAAATGAAGCCAATCAAAGTGCTGGAATCTAGCGGGAGCAAGAGCCAATTTAAAACCGACTGTTGCAATCTAACGACAGAACATCGTGACTGTCGCAACCCAATGGCATGATATCAAAATCAGACCATGGCCGTGGCAAGCCAATCAGACAAATGAAAAGAGGGGAATAGTGTCGAGACACGTGTCCATGGTCATTCCCGTTTAACGAATAAGAAACATGGCTGCTCACAGGTTTAAGTTACTTGGCAGATTAGCTCGTTGGTAGGTAGCAGGCAATGTTAATTTGATATGGGACACGAGGAGGAAACTAGTAGAATTAGATTAGCGTTAGGTGTGATGCAACTTCATCACTCATCCTTCTTATGAATGTGGTGTAAATAAACCCCAAGGTGTAGGTGGTATTTGTGACAGCCTTGAAATAATGTGAAGGAGCATTACATGTTCTGTACCATTCACGCTTTGAAGCTCTCTTTCGACATAACTTGGTAATTCAAAATGTATAGGTACGGTAGCAAGAATTCTGCAAAAAGGCGTTTCCGAACGACCAAAGGGCGTGACCAAAGTTTTTTTGCTACAGTCAGATTTTGGTTTGGAGCTGCGCCTTCACAAGGACAAAAAAAATTAAAAATCCGGTCATCACTTCGCAGATGACTAACAAGAATACAAGTATCCAGATCTCTTCTGTTCCTGTAATTTTTATGCTGTTTCGCCTAGTCATTTCAACGCCATTTTCAGCACAGCGCCGACGCAATATTCGAATTGCTGCAAAGTCAGAAATAGTCTAGAACACATTGAAGGAATGTTCACAATATTTACATCCCCATTCCAACTAAATATTTTTGACTTTGATCAAAAAAACACAGAATAACGTAAGTTACACATTTAAAATTGGATATCTATGAATGTTTATGGCATGTCAGGGGCAAGAACAATAAAGTACTTTTATGCTTCTGTTGTATCCTAATTTAACTACTAACGCTCTTAAAATCACCCTTGTTTCGTCTATAAAAATTTCATAACAAGCAAATGTCTTAAAAAACTCTCTGAAAATAAATCTTTTGTGCGCCTGAACTTAATCATTTTCGATCTAATTTCTTATAACAGTGTCTAATGGCCCAACATAAAAAACATACACAAATTGGACTGTGGCATTGTCAGGGCGCGCACAGGTTGAGTATTCCCAGAGAGTCTTCACAGCAAACTATATGCAACCAACGATACGTCTACAGTGTGACATTGCTGTCTCCATTTATTGTAGATGTTAACAAATGAAATTGTCAAATTCAGCCCAAACATTACAACGAATTACCGGGAAAAAAACCAACAAGCATATCAGGGGAACCAAAGGACGTAAAGTGTCCTTTGCCGTTATTGTCAATCCATGTTTAATCTCCATGGAGAGTCCTGTCATGAACATATTGCTTTTAGGCACAGGTATATTACCCAATGTCCCACAAAGGATAAAAATACTAAATTTAATACTGCAGTGTTTTGATGATCATTCCGTACATGCAAAAGCTGAAATGTGTGCTAACGGCTAATATAGAGAATAATTTGCAAAACATCATGTGTCATGGCTGTATCATAATCTCAATAATTCCTCATCACTTTCGTCATCATCGTGGTACTCGTCATCTCCTGTAGCTTGTTCCTCACCTCCAATGGCATCCAGAAGTTGTTCGTCTTCATCACTTTCATCCGAATTTACCTGAAAGCACAAATGGTAGGTAGGTTTCATGCAGGCTTAGACAAAAATGATAGTAATAAGGTCAAATCACTGACACCCATCAAACACGAAAATTGGCATGTTGACTCTTACAGAATTATAGCTTAAAATAAGTCATCAAAGTTCAATTACACAGCATAAATAAGACCCTGACCATACGTGTAGGGTTAATCTTTAACGCATTATGACTGAAGGTGACAGAGTGGTTAGACTGCTTGCGCTCTAATCTGGCGGTACTGGACTCGACTAGGCCTCGCGGGACTTTTGGCACGGCTTGGGTGTCAACAGTGTTTAAAACGTTGTTTAAACTGCATTCAGCCGCTCATGTTCAGAAACTGCAAATTAGTTCAGCGCGTGCTAGTTTGCATTATAAATAGCAGGTGGGTTCTGCGGATATTGATGAGATGAGCATGACCATCATTTGAGTTTCCGGTGCAATTTCTTCAATTAAACTTTCAATGTCTTGCTTTAGCTTCCTTGAGATCACCGAAGGGATCTTCCTCTTCATTCAGTGTTTGTACATTACAAGAAATTTACCTAAAGGCAAAACACCTATGGTTCTCACCTTAACATTACACCATGAACCCCCGTCAAATTCATTGCCTGTATCACGTTGAATGATTTGCTTACCTCTTGCGACACTTGATATAGCATAGCATAAATGTTCTACAGCGAATTTGAAAATTTTGGATAATGCCAAGGACAAATTGTAGGCAAAAAGGTTGACGTTCAAATAGCCTTCTTTTCAATCATATGGATAGAAAAAAGTTGAGCCGTGGAACAAAATGCGGTCACACTGCTGGAAAATACAAATCAATTGCTAAAAACCAGCAAAGAATTGAATTCCCAGGCCAGAACACAGGGGGTCAGGGGGTCATTTGGCCTTGGGCCTACAATTTCCAAGGGGGCCCCTTGGCAGATCTCGTGATCCCCGTTAAATACCGTACAAAGAATGACACACATTGTGTACATCTGCTAAGAATAGAAAAAAGCATCTTAAGTAGTCCATCCCAGCTAGAACCCGAACGATACTAAAGGTACCAAAAGAGACAGTAACTAGATCCTTGATGGACACAACTGTTTTATAAGACTCTGTTAATTCAATGGTATTAAAGCTATGCACTCTGTTGTTTTAAAAGGAAAACAGGTATCAGGTTATTTGTACCACATATGAAAATACATGAAAGGGATGCAGCTGAGAGAAACCGAGCAAAATTGCAAGAGGAAGTTACGATCCATGAAATCAACTTGATTATAGAGGCTCAAGTCGCACCCTTGGATATAGAAAGGGACAACATTGATAAATTACCGGCTGATATCAAGAAACTAAGAGAGAGATGGAATGATATACTGAAAGAAGCATGGCGTGTTTCCAACAATATCAATGTGATATCTAGTTTTAAAATTCATAGAAGGTGCGCCAGTCAAGAAGATGCTGAAAATCACTTTAAGGTGAATGTGAGTTTCAGCATAACTGATTTTGTTGTCAATGGTCTTTTGTATCGCTTTTCTGCAGTCCAAGAGATTCGATATTTTTGGATTCTTGTGCCATTTTAAGCAGCTAGAAGAATTGTCGTAAAAAGCTAGTTAGTTTCAATTGCGATACTGAAGCCATATTTCAACTGGCATTCAAGATTAAATGCTTTTTCTTAATAGATTTTATGAAGCAAATTTCAAAGGTAAGACTACGGCACCGAAGAGCATTTACGGCCAATTATTAGATTTGAGAATGGATAATGTTCTTCGAAATATCCTCATAGCATTAAGGATTTTTCCTTCATTGCCAGCAATGGTTGCTTCTAATGAGAGAAGTTTCAGTGTGTCGAAGCAAATCAAATCCTACTTTCGGTCTACTATGGCACGGGAATGGTTAAATGGTCTAGCAATTTTGAATATCAACAGTGACAAGGCAAACTTGCTTGACTTTTTTGGTATAATTGATGAATTCTGTTAATTTGGTTTTGACATATGACGGTTTTGAGCTGCTGACAAACTTATGCTTCAGTGTCTCGTTCGTTTTTCTCATGGTCTTTTTTGGGGCCTCCTTTTTCAAGGTGGCATGGCCCAGAGCTAGCACTGCACGGACCTGTGAATTTGCAATGGGGGCTAAAGATCCACATGTCGTTAGCAAGGACAATGTATTTGTGTAGTATATAACAGAGTTATACAAAACGTTTTAGTTGTAGCGAGAGTTGAAAGAAGAAATGGTTGATTGGGACTAGACATGGTACGTAATTTGGTAACAGCAAGAGTCCGTTTATTCTGTCAATGCCCTGCAACGCGTATTTGTGTTGATGAATTTAATTTACCATGGATTGCAGCTCCCTATACAAATCCTACCCAACATGTTTCCTCAGCACTCCTCGGTGCATCGTTGTTTTTCTGCTTGACCTTTTGGACTAAAATATGCGTGCCTGTTTATAAGGAAACCTGGGAAACGAATGCTTGTGTTAAAACATTACCTAAGAATAGTCAGTATTGAAGCGTACTGTATAATACAGAGTGGATCTGTAGTTGCTAAGTTAACTTGATTTGTCGTTGTGACTGTGGTTACTTAAACAAGGAGAAACAAACGCAATAAAGCTAATCCACTATTGTTGTATCTTCAATGGCGGTACATGTTACGAATTAGTCAGGAAGTTGTTTAATTGGTACAGTGCGAGCACCAAAATTTGGATAATGACAAATAATCAGACTTGGTTACAACCATTAAAGGTGCCGTCATGGAACCTTAAAGCAGTGCTTTTGCATTTTTAAAAGCAAAGTCTGTCCAATTAGTGTGGGATTATCCGTTGAACGAAGTTTGTCATGTTTCCACTGCAAACAGGTCTTAGGCTTACAAAAGTTTCAAGCTAGAGCTCTAAGATGGAGTCACGACAACTTTTTTGCTAACATGGTAGCACCATTTAGGAAAATTCTTAAGAGGGAAATTCGTCGTATTTATTAACAGTATATAGGCTCTCTCCGGAACTCAAACTAGGCCAGTATAATGCGTAACCTCAAATAGTACTAACAACTGGGTGTCAAAGAAGCCAGAGGAGGTAGAAAAAGGAAGTTTGATTCTTTTAATCATTATGTTTTTTGTACTCTTACATACAAAAAGTCGTCCTCTCTTTAGCAAAGGTCCTGAGTACACTGAATTCGTTATCTTAATTAAGAAGCTTGACGCTGCTTTTATAGTCGGCCTAAAATCAAATTGCTTGTCACAAAATATTACTCTTCTTCAAGCGCTCCTATGATACAGAGTGTACAAACTTTTAAGTCGCACCAAACTCACTTATGAAATTACTTGGCTTAATACTGCACTAAGTTACTCAAATTGCTTCAAAATGGCTTTAAATATTCAAAAAGTAATGCCCTAGAAAAATATTCTGCATGATATTATTGTTATTTTGTCACAAAGCGTGAATAACGGAGTGAAAATTGCAGTAAATAAATTTAGCAGTGAAGTAAATTGGGAATGAACGAATAAAGAAGTCAAACATCGTGTCGTCACTTACTCTGCCATATGACACAGTGCCTGGATTTCGACAGCAAACATATCTTTTACAACCATAACGTACGGAGGAAACAAATTTAGCTCTGGACAGAAAAGAAAATATAACAAGGTGAAATTTGAGAGAACAAGGTGAAATTTGAGAGAACACAATTATGTACTCTAGATACAACCAAAATAAACTTGGGAGGCCGTGTAACCAAAAGTGTATTCCCTCTTAACGTCACAAGTGAAAACTGAACATAATCTGTACAAGCGTAACGTCTGTCACTTGACACAAAAGCGAGAAATGACACATTACTACATCTAATAGTGAGCACATGGTTTAGTGTAACAGTTTCTGCTAAACCTTCTGGAGCAGCACAGGATATAAAAGGCAAACTAACGGAGGTTTTTGTACCGTGTACTTAACCTTATTTCTACCAATACTTTTAACCACAGCATTAACGATGGTTGCCACGGCTGCGTCCCAACCTAAATTCATTAGCTGTATCATGTCATCATCTAGCTGTATTTTCACTCACGTGTATTTTCTCATAAGGACCCTTGGGCAAACAAATGAAAGTCTGCGGATCCTGGAGGATCGATACATCTTGGTAATAGACAACACAAAAATGAAAAAAGAGAAACTGCCTTCCTTTCCCCTAACTTAAATTTAAACACAAGCTTAACATCAGTTCTCGCAAGAATATAAAATTCATTCGCCTACGGACGTTTAAACTAAAAAGCATCACTTCAGATGGTGACATTTGTGTGACTTACAGGGGAAACGGGCTGCTCCTCGGTCCCCCAGTACTACTGCCCAAGGGCTGATTTAGATTGCACTTACCGTCTTTCTTTCTTGCGGAAGATCACCCCTAAAAGGAAAGCAATTATGACACAGATGATGACAGCTGCTATGATACCTCCTGGAGATTTGCCTCGTGAATTTGTGCTCGTAGAACCAACATTTTCGTCTTGACCTGATTTCCTAAAAATCAGAACCATAAACATGACTTGTGAGTATAAAGAAGGCAGAGCAACGGTAACAGTTCAAGGAAACTGTTGATCAAATTCAAAAATCGCATCCTTGCCTCCTTCCGAAAGAAGTAAAGGACGTATCGGCAAATCGTCTAGCCAAAAAACTACCGTAGTGTGACATAACTACTCTGGCTTCATGTCGAAAGTTAAAAATGATATTAGGCCAGCCTTCTTTGGTAATAAAGTGAGAAGTCTCTCTGTAAGGGAGAGTAAGTGTCAGATACAGAATGCAAATGAAAGATAGCTAATGTCCTAGTTAGGTCTACTTACTTTTCATTATACACCATGACAAACACAAATTACAAGGAAAGCATTAAAGATGCCAAACCAACCAAAATACGGATAGCTTAAGATATGAAAACGACAAGCATCGCGAGGCCAAGTTGATGAAATAAGCATAGATGAAGTTATGAAAACGACAAGCATCGCAAGGCCAAGTTGATGAAATAAGCATAGATGAAGTTATGAAAACGACAAGCATCAAAAGGTCAAGTTGATGAAATAAGCAAAGATGAAGTTATGCAAACGACAAGTATCACAAGGTCAAGGTTGATAAAATAAGCGCAGATGAAGTTATGCAAAGGAAGAGCATCCAGGTTTTTAAGAGCACCAAGCATTA
>JANTCA010022210.1:39890-72411 GCA_024741275.1 Chironex yamaguchii
ATGAAGTTATGCAAATGACAATCATCACAAGGTCAAGGTTATTAACATAAGAATAGATGAAGTTATGCAAATGACAATCATCACAAGGTCAAGGTTATTAAAATTGGAATAGATGAAGTTATGCAAATGACAAGCTTCACAAGGTCAAGGTTATTAACATAAGAATAAATGAAGTTATGTAAATGACAAGCTTCACAAGGTCAATTGATGAAATAAGCATAGATGAAGTTATGCAAATGACAAGGATCACAAGCTCAAGTTGATGAAATAAGCATAGATGAAGTTATGCAAACGACAAGCATCACAAGGTTAACTTGATGAAATAAGCATAGATGAAGTTATACAAATGTCAAGCATCACAAGGTCAAGGTTGATAAAATAAGAACAGATGAAGTTATGCAAACGACAAGCATCACAAGGTCAATTGATGAAATAAGCATAGATGAAGTTATGCAAACGACCAGCGTCACAAGGTAAAGGTTATCAAAATAAGAACAGATGAAGTTATTCTAACTGATTTGAAATTCGAAATTTTCTGCAGTTTTCGAGTACTTCAAACACAAAACTCAAATCCTCAAGGCTCAGATCCTCTCAAATGTATTTTAAAGAATTAAACAATGGGTTGTGCATTCCCACCACAGTTCACTCGACATTACCGCGTAAGACAAACATCACGAGGTCAAGGCTGATATTGTGAGGTTATACAAAGAGTGAGGAGGCCACCGAGAAGTGAGATCAACGTTGGGAAAATGGCAACTCTGACCTTTACTTGTGATACTTGCTGATTGTTCAATAAAACACAGTCTTCTTATATCGAGTGGAAGTTCTCAATTACTATCTAAACCAGACGTTCTACAAACTACTGAAACTGTCACTTCAGTTGTATTTATCTAAGAGGACCACAGGTTATAAACAGCACTACTACGCCAAGACAACCACTTATAGGTAATTGTGATACATAGGCAGAACAACTTTGCCCAACATGCTCTGAACTAAATTTTGCTGAGTTCACCTTATTGTCTCAGGATACCGCTTTGCAGTTTCACTAAATGCAGAGCTCAAACGTTTCACATAACTAAAGCGCTCGGTGGCAATATTTCCATCCCACAAAAAATACAATGTAAACGACTGCATTGACCATACTGTTATTTACTGCATGTAGCGTCAATAATAAACTACGAGGAAACATGGCAATACCTTATGAAACACACATCTTGCGAATGCCAGCTGAGCACCAAGTTGCAGTCTTCTTGGGTAAACAATTCAACAACTGGATCACTAGGTGAATTTAGATCGCATTTGATACGGATCTCCGTTTTCACTTCAACGCCCGCGCATATTCGTAATCCAGGTGCAAAAGTAAAGCTGACATAGTCTTTGGTTGCTTTAAATTGACAAAGTGGAAGAGAGAAAGAGAGATGTAGGAATGTGTTACGACAAGAGGTTCCAAGTAAAACTTCGTTCAAATGGATTAATAACTATACGCCAATCTCTAAATAGGTACCATAAAATGAGGAAATTAGTCCTTGCCTACTGGCTAGGTAGTATTGATATTCTTAACATCAAGGCTAATCGGAGTCGTAATTCGACGGGATTATTAGTAATGTCTTGTCCAACGAATGTGCTTACTTAAAAGAGAATTTAAGGGGGGGTATTGGGGAAGAGAACAAATTCCAGGAATTGTGGAATATATACAAAAGATAATCAATGACTACGCTGGTACATTGTATCACCACGAGAGGCTGCCTATGACTTAAAACTGTCAAGGAGACTCCGTGCCTTCACAGAGACACATTCTCTCGTTATTTTAGTTACCTAGGGGAAGCCATTTGTCTATTTGCGTGATGTACAGACATAAAAAACTCCACAAGAGGACTGTCATGAATAAGATAGGATTATTTTTAAAGATCTTTTAGAGGCAAACTGACAAAGTTAGGAATGAAAGAAAATACAGTCACGTAGATATCAAGAGCCATACCGGTAATTTTCTGTGTATAAACCGAAGACAATATCTCTGTCTCGCCACCTTTGACACTTCTCCTGCAAACAGCTGCTGTTTGGGGACAGTCCACACTATAGTTCTCAATTCCAGAGCAGACATTAATCCAATAGGTAAACCTAACAGGTTAGAATAACACATATTCTCCTATGACGATGTGCTACATTATAACAGATCCTATCTCAGTCATATCATATCCTATACATTATACCATTTTACCTGGCACTATCTCTAGTACGCAAATGGCACCCTTAATTAAAGCACTTGCGTTAATGCAATACCAAGAGTCATGACATCACTCTACACTATCACATTCCAAAATCGTCTGCAATAGTGATCACCAGGGGTAATAAGTAAAGTGAACAGTATATTTTCAATGGTGTAAGCAGACTAACGGTTTTGGGGGCGTGTATTGATTATGGCATGTGTGAAGTGTGGTGAGATACGGCAAGTGTAAAATGTGGTGTTGCACCGTATGTGTGAAGTGTGGTGCAGTATGGTATGTGTGAAGTGTGGTGTTGTATGGTATGTGTGAAGTGTGGTGCTGTATGGTATGTGTCAAGTGTGGTGCTGTATGGTATGTGTGAAGTGTGGTGCTGTATGGTATGTGTGAAGTGTGGTGTTGTATGGTATGTGTGAAGTGTGGTGCTGTATGGTATGTGTGAAGTGTGATGCTGTATGGTATTTGTGAAGTGTGGTGCTGTATGGTATGTGTGAAGTGTGGTGCGGTATGGTATGGGTAAAGAGTGGCGCGGTATGACATGTGTGACGTTTGATACAGTATGGCATGTGTGAAATGTGGTGCTGTGTTGTATGTGTGTGGCTGTGTTTCCGAACAATGCATATTATCTTATTGTGGCAACAATCGTGACAGTTTGGAGACTAATATTCAAGTTATTCGCCAAGTGATACCAAAAGTATCTATACCATGACATCTGTAAAACTAACCTACACTATTTTGTTGTCGGCAAAAACACTAATTAACAACGTAATTATAGTCAATGCGTTTCATACAAATGAATAAAGTTCTTGTGACAGACCATACATGTGTGAACTATGGACCGCTAGCATGAGTACCCAATGTAATTTTGAGCTGGGGGTGTCTTTTCAATCACAAGATACTATTTACAAGCACTTAGGCTTGCCTTTCTGACTTAGTATATTCTATTGCAAAAGTTAAATTTAATTCAAATTTTGAATTATTTACATTGAACATCTTAATATCATAAAATAAGCAGTCCGGGTATAACATTCACTTTGAGTGAAAAATTTACCAGGATAAAACCCCCACACAGTTATAAAAAATTATGGTAACACCGCAGTCATGAAGTTTCAATACATCGCAAAACTAAATGAGAGCACGTGAGGACATTACCAAAACCTTCAAGACGGCTAGTGATAAATGTGAATAGTTTGTTACATGATAATCTATGATCTACTCAAAATATTGACTACTTAAGTGTCGCATTAGCTTTTTAGATGTTGATGAAACAGTTACTTAATTGCAACACTGCATAATAAATGCGTTGAGAGGAAGTCGAAACCCTCAGACTTAAAGGGTTATGCTCGAATTAATGTGTCATCCCATAGTGCTTTAATACATATTTGTCAGTCGTCGAGCATTACTCAAAAGCTGAACTAAGCGGGAGCCTAGGGGAATTGACCTTGCGATCCCTAACATGAAAACCCAACACTTAACCAATGTGCCACTTCATGATGACTTATATATATTTGTCACATATACCCACAAAAAAACCATTTATACCGGCAAAGCTATTGAACAAATATACATAGTACTACACAAAATACTATGAACATCATAAATTACCGGAAAGTAACAAGCTAGGACATAGATTAAATTTTGGAAAGTAAGTAGGATACCCGTCATATTCCACACTGTAACCACCTTGCTTAGTCAACGCATTAAGTTGGTGCGAAGCATCATTCCAATCCACAGTACATCCTACTCGTCTCGGTGTGCATGCCACAGCTGAAGACCACACGAAAGAAAATTCTTTTGCTGTCTTCTCATTAGCAGTTGTTTCCAGTAAAGGTTCTCCAGGGAAAATCAGGGGGTCACAGCTCATAATAATTTTTGACTTTGCAAGAGTAGAATCTGAAAAAAGTTACACAATGCTATAAAAAATATTAAACTTGACGGCAAATTAAAGGGGAAGAAAACAAAAAGAAAGTCTTGTCGACTTAATCTTCACGAGTCAATCTTACAACGACAAATGCTCGTTCCAACCCTTTATTATGACATACAGAAAACAAACAACAGACGATGAACCACAATGTGTTAGAAAAGAGAGTATTTCGAGTAAACAAAATACATGGGCTAAAATTAAACAAAATTAATGCACTGAGCGACTTGCTATGAGCACACCTGCTTCATTGCTGTTGCTTAAGCTTACTCTTTTGTTCAACTACATTTTACAGAAATGTATAACTAGGACACTTTAGAGAATATTTCGGATTAACAGTCACAAACAATGCAACAAGTGGCTATTCGACGATGCAATAAATACATACACAAAAATCTTTTCAGCAAACAATCACATTTTCTTTTGATTCAACTCTACTCACTGTCGATTTATTCCGATCATTTCTTCTACTAAAATACCCTCTTTCCACGTACTATAAAAGTTTGGCCCTCTGGAAATCATTGCCTATTAATACTTTCCTCTTTTATATGATCTTCAAAGTTACAATTCCAATATATATTACCTTTCTTCTAAATCTCTTGACAACCAACCTGCTTTCTTTCTTTTACTTAATAGCCCTTCGCCTAGTATAGGTCGTTGGACCTAGCAACAGGAGGAGTACTTGAGAAGAACAAACAAAAAAGCCTACATCACACCATCAATATTCATTTTCAAACCATGATCAATCATCGCTCTTACCTTTTTCTTGTCCATATTTTATAATCAGCTGCTCTAAATTATTTTCGTATTCTATGCTTGTATATTCCAAGGATCCGATGTTACGAAACGAAAATCCGTTACTAGTTTTTACCTCTTGACAAACGGCAGCCCCGGCACAGTTTTTGCTGCTGACTGATGTCACTGCGCAAATATTTAAAAGATAGCTTATGCCATTGGAGCTTGATACCTTAGAACAAAAATGAAAGACTGAAAGTTAGTCACTACAAAAAGATTAACTAAAGGATATGCAACATTTTCCCTTGAAATATCCTGGACAGTTTATGAAAATTCTTATACATACACTCCTTCTTATGCATACACTCCTTCTTATACATACACTCCTTCTTATGCATACACTCCTTCTTATGCATACACTCCTTCTTATACATACACTCCTTCTTATACATACACTCCTTCTTATAAATACACTCCTTCTTATGCATACACTCCTTCTTATACATACACTCCTTCTTATACATACACTCCTTCTTATACATACACTCCTTCATATACATACACTCCTTCTTATACATACACTCCTTCTTATACATACAATCCTTCTCATACATACACTCCTTCTTATACATACACTCCTTCCTATACATACACTCCTTCTTATGCATACACTCCTTCTTATACATACACTCCTTCGTATACATACACTCCTTCTTATACATACACTCCTTCTCATGCATACTCTCCTTCTTATACATACACTCCTTCTCATACATCCACTCCTTCTTATGCATACACTCCTTCTTATGCATACACTCCTTCTTATGCATGCACTCCTTCTTACACATACACTCCTTCTTATACATACACTCCTTCTTATAAATACACTCCTTATAAATACACTCCTTCTTATACATACACTCCTTCTCATACATACACTCCTTCTTATACATACACTCCTTCTTAGTCGACAGACTAAACACAAATCAATTATGAATACGACTAAATAATAATTACTGGACTAGACGATGACTTCAATAAGTTCCCGACAGAAAAAGGAATGCTCCTTGAGAAATAACGAGACAAATACAGCAAGTGTTATCATTGGAGGCCAAAATAGCAGTTTACGCTTACCAGTCACAGAAGGTGAACCGCCAGGTAAGAAAAACGGAAGCAGAAGATATAAGAACAAGCAGCATATCGAGTTGCACTAAATACAGAAGTATTTATTAAAAGGAGCACTAAAAACACTGCTAACCATCAAACATACAATCAATTTACTCTAATCTCACTGAAAATGACCTTGACTTTAGTGGCCTGACCTATTTTTCTATCTAGAAGTACATCTTCATACCTTATAGTCTGCTTGTTTTCGTTTCAAAAGGCCTGCATCGTAGGTGATTCCGGCATCGGTTACTTTACAGTTCTTAATATCTTGAGTCTCTTTCTCTTTGCCAGTACATGCAAACTTTGTGGCCCATTCGAATGTATACAAGCAGTTCTCTTTTTTAACGAGTACCGGGTTTCCCTTAAGATAGAAAAGAGAAAAAAAACCGTAAACAAAAGTAACAAAACAAACCAGAAAGAAACACAGGAAAAATCTCTAAAGCACGCCAAAAGCAATTTAGTAGACGTCTTGTGCAACAGAACGCAACCATTTAAATGGATGGATTGTTTTCATTGATTGCAATTTACAAGAGGATACAACGCAAGCGAACTCTGCAGTGGTGGTAATAGTATGGCGTGATTTTTACACGCAAACACACAAGCACACAAACTCCAAAATAAATGGTAGTAATGTTCTGGTGCCAAGACCGTTAGCCGACGAGCGTCACTTTTATAATGAAATCCACGATATAATTTCAGATCGACTAGGAACTTTGTCCCAGCAGCAACATACTTTTACTGTGAGACTAACAGTTCGTTATGTTTACTGCGAAAGTTGCCAACAGAAGTTATCCGATGTACGGTAACTCAGCGATGGCGATTGAGAATCCGCTATCCAACAGTTTAACTTTACAGGCAATCCATGTCATGCTGGTTGCTTTTGGCAAAAAAAGGAAATGCCGTTTCTTCCTGATCCTCTTGAATTTACAACAATGTAGAAAATATGGAGGCAAACGACTGGTTAAGGCAGCAGTCTTGCCAAATTTTTTAGCATTGGTGTGCTTCTCGCGAAATGGCTCCGACCACAATAAAAGGCCACAGAAGTACTGCCAGTCACATTCACATCGGTTTTTAGTTACTACGGTTTTTGTTTATCCATGCAGCACTTGTCCACCACATAGTCACAAAACTGTGGAAACTGGTCCGCAAATTGCCACAAGATAATAACAAGTGCATATCACAGTACAGAATTTACTTACAGTTTTGACAATGTCGCACTTGAACACAATCTTGGACGATATCTTTTTCTGCTGATCCACTTCGCATTGGTCCCCGTTATCATACTTTAAAACAATAGTCCCGTCTGACTGGTACTCTGGACTCGACACGACTTGTCCAAGATTCTAAGAGAAACACCCCACATAAATAAAAAATTTGATACCATATGGCTAAAAATAGACAAGTAAAATACTAACACGGTACAGCAAGCTGGTTACGTTATGATTTCAGGGACGGACTTAAATTGTACAGGTAACAAGGCACCAAGTTGACAAATACAAACGCGATGACATACAATCCATTTCAAACACGTTTGCAAAAGATATTTTCGCGTTAATAAAATTCGTCCCTATTGACGTCAAACAGAGGTCTGTCTGTTCGTATTTGTCGTTCTTCTAAAGTTTGCTTTTTGGAACGAAACACTCGACAAGACAACCACGTGTAACGTAAATCGACAATTGTAAAATGTTAGGGATAAAAACAGAAATTTTGACTGACTCTAGAGACTCGAACCTTGGAATATTCCCTTAATACGTAGATGCCCTACGAACTGAACTGATAACTCACGGAAATGACAACAAAACATCTAGACCTCGGTACACCCGTTACCAGGCCTTAAGTCGGCACAGTGCGTCTGAAATGCACCCTGTACGAAGTTCCGAGGCGGCACGTAGTGCTAATAATGCTAATATGTTATTAGCAGTTTTTCTCAAAGTAAGTGTATCAAACGTAATAAATTACGAAAAAGAACTTCGGGAATCTTGAATCCCTCCTCCACATGAAGAGACACTGTCCATTTTTGTTTGCTGTGATATCATAAAAATCATTAGCATCTCAATGCCATTTTCTTTCGCCTACTCCTGTAATAGAAGCTGCTTGCATTCCTTCCCCATTGAAAGGTTAGCTGTTCTCCATTTCTGGCTATTTATCTGCCACTTTGAATAGTGAAAGCAGAGACAACTGAAAGTTGCTTGATATTTACCTGTGTTTGTGATACAATTCCTGTTGTGAAATATGCTAATGATAACGTCGTGCTAATAATTCGTTAAGGTTATTGGTGTGGCTATCAGTACTTTATCAATTCAAATACGAACGAAAAAAACCATACCAAGATGTGCTGTCAATTGAAACCTCTGTTTCTATTGAAAATCTTGTGCCATAACCAACCAAATGATAATCATTTTGCCCCCCAGCCGCCCCTGACGGTGGTTTACAGTTTAACTAAGTAATCCATATTTAATATGGTAATGGAAACAAGAAGCTCGCTAATAGCGATAATCAACTGATGTCCTTATACGGGTATAGAAGGGCATATGATTATTAAAAACTGAGGATATCCATCTTCCACGAATTTCCCTACAATACAAAATTGTTACCCCAGGTTGGCACTCACCAGCACTGATGTGGGCGACACACTACATACAGCTGCTTCTGGAGCACACTTGATACCGCTAACAGGATGCATATTTCGGCAAACGTTTATGTAATACCGTTCGCCTCCATTGTTGACGGATGAAGAAACTGTTGCCTAGATCACAAAAATACGACTCTTCGCATAAAATCAGTTACGCACAAAGCGGGATCTTTAGGGACCGGACACAAATCGATTCTTTCACGCAAAACGTCCATTGGATGTTTACAAATTACCCCCCTCCCCCTCCCCCAAAATGTCCAATTGAAAATCGATATGACTTTCCAGTTGCGAGATGAATGAAGGTGGCCTTAATGATGAGCTGTGCATGTTATTAGATACGAAATGCACAAGCATTAACCACCGAGGACGGAATGTTGATATTAAGAACACAAACCTTTTCTCAAGAAATGGATCAGGTGTTTTCATCAATTACAAAGAAACAGTAAGAACAAAATCCATGACAAACGTATCAGGAAAAATCGATATTTCTTGAGTTTCAAAACGTCCGGTCGTTTAACCCCCTCCCTCCAAACGTGCTCGTTTGCGTGAAAAGAATCGATTTGTGTGCGGCCCTTTATGCAGCATAAATATAGAAAATTGACTACATAAACAGAAAGGTGAGACGTACATACATTGTACCTAAAGTAATTGGTAATGCGAATAATACTTTGCATCAGGGCAATAACAATCCTGTTATCATGAAAAACTACAACGCAAGTGCCATAAAACCTGACGTGCAACATCCACTGAACGTAGAAGGCAGAGACAGCGGTCAGAGACAAAAAGACAGAAAAAAACAGCACAGGATAAGAATGGATAAGAGAGGAAGGGATGGGATAAGCAGTATCGTCGAGAGGGAGGTAGCCAAAGTAGTTACCAGGGGTCCGGGGCCTCGAGGGGTCCACAAGAAATAAGGCATCAAGTTAGCTTTGATTTGTTATCGACTTGCTATGCTGAAAACCATTAGCTTACTATTTTCTGTTAGAAGCTTGACTGAATCAGTGAAATTTAAGAAGGTAATTCCATTTTAAACTTAAACTTGCAACCGCGTATAGCCGGCGGTTCCACAGAAGGGCGTGGCTCAAGGATAAAGGTAAAGGCCTAACATCGTTTCACGAAGGGACCCCTATAGTAACTAACCCTGGAGCTTAGAACTTCTCTCGACGGCCCCATGCGATAAGAAAAGATATGACAAGAAATACCATAGAATGGGGTAGGAAGGAACACAATTAAAGGAGGGTAGGATAGGGAATGTTTTATACTTGTAGTAAATGGCAATCAGGATTCCAAATATCGTTTCAATCGTCGGAGAAAGGAAACAAAATGTAAGTTACGTGGCAAAAAATTACAACAGTGATCAAACAACTCTTTAAGTTAAGTTCCACGCATAAAGCATAAATTTTTACGTCACGCGGAAGCTACGCCTTTCAGACGTAATACTGGTAAGTCAAGTCTTGAGAAACGTCAGTTTGTCACCATTACAAAACAGAATAGCAAAACGCGGTATGACAAAACAAGCCAGAATGGGAAAGGGTAGGGTACGTCGGGAAAATGCATTATGCATACAAAGGGATAGTAATTTAAGGGATAGCAAAAAATAGTGGACAGATTGAGATGATAAGAGAGGCACGACGATAAAGAAAAGCACTTAAACGAGGATGGAAAAGGACAGGGTAGGATCAGGAAGGATCCTATATAGTAACAAAGAAAACGACCAGCTGGAAGATGTAAAGTAGAAAGGATATGTTACGAAGAGTTGGAGAGCGAGACAAGAGAACAACAAAAACTTACTTCGTAGTTATTCTTCAGCTTCTGTAGGGGACTGAGGGTAAACTCACTTGTTTCACTAAAAGCAGTACATTGAACCTATAAAGAGAAAAGAATACTATCACTACATATTAAGGAATTCAAGAACAAACTTTATCGTCCCTATATCCCTTCAAATCACTTCATATAACACACCTAAAAGTTTCATGAAAACTAAAACCAATATATTTTACCAAATTGAAGATTTGCGACGTACACTCAAGTCATAGGTAGACAAAAATTATTGAGCTGCTGTTCTAAACCTTCCATCATTTACAGTGGCCGTAGTCATGTAATTTACGCTGTCATAAATGGTAATTCTTGGATCATCCCATGAGTCAATGGAACATAAAAGGCACTTTTCAAAAATTGTCAGCTTAGAATGCATCGTATTCGATTAGGCACATGTTGCAGCAATTAATTCTGCAAGTATAGCAGCCTACATAAATACATGCAGTATACTTGGGAGGGAAAATGACATACCTAACAAATGGCCACGATGCCTATGCGAGTTACCCTATCGTCTACACAAACCAACCACTGTTAGCAAAAGTAGGCCAAATTTTCAGATGAAGAAACGACAGTATGCCCTGTCAACAAAACCATTGCTTCTTTATCTCCTCTAGACCACACAACCTAACAAACTCGTCACATCGCTCAAGTTTGGCAGTGACACTTTTGGCAAACTATCAGACTCATGAACCGGAGGGTCCTAGTTCAAATCCATCATAAGGTGAAATTTCATACCGCGCCCTTGACAGTATTGCCGTGTAACCGTTACCTTGTAAAAGTGACAATGGTCATGTGTCAAGGTAAACAAGTCACACAGTGTTAAAAGGATTGACGAGAAAGAAGTAACATCGTGCCATAAGAGCAGCATTAGCTATCTGCAGGCAAAAAATTACAACAAATTAAACAAAAACCCTTCAGATGTTGGAAACATGCTAAATCAATTGGTTTTCTGATACTGCTTATCTTGCTGTCCATTACAATGACAACCACAAAATGAATGACACTTGGCGACGGAACGAGATGCCTAGCTCAACCTGCTTGGGTTACAGGGTCGCAACAAACAATTTTGAAATCGCCCCTCACATCATGATTGTATCCGACTTACCTGAGATTCACACGCATGTTTTGTCCTCCAGATGAAAAATAGTGTGCAGTCATCCGACTTGGACATGAACTCTGGTTTCCCAACTGTTTCCTTTGAGTCGCAAACAAATGTAATCACGGTTCTCAACTTGAAGTTGCATTTCGAATTCCTACACCTGGCACACGTGTCGCCATCACTGTAACTAAGATACAGTATCTGGTCGAAAAAAAGCCGCTTATTATGGTTTCCTCCGTTGATCTTAAAGCTGACATCGTCCTTTTTCAGCAAACAGGCTCCAGAAGTTGAGCCACACTTATCTTTAGCTATAAACAAACAGACAGTGTTGTAAACGGAACAAATAAAATAACAAGCTTCATCAAGGAATCTCTCCATCCCATCGGATAAACGTTAAAAGGCAGTAGCGGTACATCTCTATTACCTATTATATAATCTTTTTGTGTTACAAAACTTGAAAATCGCCTTGAGAATTTGCGACGTTGCGCTAAAACATCCTTAAAAGCTTTTTCCGTCTGACGCTCTTCAGATATGAATCGTCAGAAAAAAAGGTTGCCATATACATATACTTTCCTTTCTGACGATTCATACTCTGAAGAGTATCAGACGAAAAAAGCTTTTAAGAACGTTTTTAGCGCAATGTCGCCAATTTTGAAGGCGATTACCTATTATCTTTCCCCGATTAATCTGCGTACTCAAAAATAAATTTCCAAAGGACAGCGATTTCTGACCAGGCACAGATTGCTGAAGATGTAATGAAGAAATTATATTAATTGAAGGGAAAATCAGCAGACTTCAATATGGCAACCAAATACGTAAGCTATATGAAGAATAAATTAATCGCTCATCATACCGAGATTTGCCACAAATTCTCGCACAACAAAGGCAACAACAACCTCTGTAGTTTTCAGTTATGAAAGAAATTATACCCTACTAAGCTAACTACTTAGTGCCCCGCCACAGTGTCATATACAGGTTTTTTCACAGGTACTTTTGGGACAGTTCTCTACCCTACATTTTCTTCTGCTTTTCGTTCATGCTTTGCTGCATTTGGTTAATTCCAAGCCATAAAAGTATGGAAAAAAAGTATGAGACTAACAATTTAAGCCACCAACAGTATTTTGTTTCCTGTAGCCTTCTCTTCAACAATACATTTAGTCGTATAAAAATGAATTCGTGAGCATACTGCTCATGAGGAGTTTGAGCCGGAGCTGAACCCACCATAAACTCATATAGAACTGTAAAAGGTAAACGTTTCCCATTCTTTCAGCACTTACACTCCTATCGAATAATTTTCCGTCTCTCGCCGTTGTTTATCTTTAAAACAACATTATTACATATATATTTATTTAAAAAGGCTTTACACTACATGGATACAAGAAAAATAGTTTTAGTAAAACGTTCCTTTACCATATGGCTACAATGTGAGATAGAAGGTAAACTGCATTTGCAAAACAGGTATTCCATACATTGTGGAAAACAACAAAATCGATCTGTTGAGTAATTTGAATACCAAACTCAACAATTATATTTTCAAGTGGAAAAGCTAATGGCAGTCACTGGTTAAGTAAGCTAGTGGCAAGCATGGGCAATTGGAAACTAATTTGGGCTCAAACTGGGGAATACGGGGCCAAACCGACATTTCAAGACACCAGCCCACATTGCCTCCAACAGCAATCACTTAGACAAAGATCGACGTTTGTTCTTTATTTTGAGTGGTAAAAGTGGCAACAAAATCATAAACAACAGGCTGTTTGGTTCACTACGATACCTTTTTGGCTGGTCAGAGCTCCGCATACATTAAGCAAGAAATACCCTCCATTTCCATTGCTGACCTCGTAATCGTCTTTGCCTCGTAGAGGATTGAGGTCAAAAACATAACCAGTTAAGGGATTTGTGGCCCGGCAATTTGTGTCACCTGAAGTAGGGTTGCCATTGACAGGTCGGGCAGCCGTTGACCTCCAGATGAATGAATATGAGCACGAAGAAACCTGAATCAGCCGTGGTTCACCAATGTTCTAAGGAAATCAATGGATGATAACTGAAGTAAGCAATAGAACACAAGAAAACGGTGGATCGCACTAGCTTCTTCTCCAACTGACAACTTGTGTAAACCACTGACTACATACGATCGAAAATATTATCTCCTATGGCGATTCGGAGATTATTTTAGCGATCCAGTGACGGCATAAGCCTGGTAGTTCAACCAAAGTCGCATATGAAATACAGGTTTCTAAGCACAGCACAACTAGAAATGGTTAAAATAATCAATCGCCTGGATAAAATTTGCTTTGAAAATTAGACCATTCACATTTAACAAACCACTCCATCAAGAACTGGGGTAAGAATAAACAGAAACAAAACGGTTTATATGTTGTTTATATGTATATTACAATAGAACCCACCAAACGACAACCCCGTTAGTACGGCCAAATTTCCCGCAAGTGGTCATATCAAAAGGGGTTCCATTACATGCAACCTTACTTAGAATTTTTTCTTTTCTTACAATACTGAACTCCAATCTAGCTATTTATCAACCTTCACGAACATCGCTATCATCACAGATCTCAACATTTTATAATAGAAAATAAGCAATAACAATTGTCAAGTTACTGACGAAATTTTCGGAAGGGAAGAATATCTACAGGCGATACATATTACCTGAGCAGAAATGGATATATTTGTCTCGCTAAAAATATCACCTTTTATCTATTCATTTGATGATACTACAACCATGGGCAAATTACAGCCAACAAAAGTTTGGTCATAAGTAACTTTACACTCGGTTTTCAAACATCACCAACATGTGCTGGAATTTGTTTGGAGGTGGCATCACATTGCCTACATTGCACTTTTTCCCCTATTCGACAAAATCATTCACTTTGAACAAGAGTGCTGCAGAAAATTCTTTGATTTTTTCTCTTATTATCTGCAATAAAATACAGTAGGAACATAGTACAAGCACCTACATCATTGTTGTCGTCTTCTTTCAATTCAATCTTGGCATTGTATTTGCCTCCAGATGGGCAAGGGTCTCCATCTGTGTACTCAAGCGTGATCGAAGACCCTGTTACCTGAGGGGATTTTTCCATTATGCCGAGGTTGACATACCTACACAAAAAAACCAAAACAGAAAAACACTGAATAGTGACAGTAACAAACAGGACTTAACGAACATGTTTCTGAAACTTAACTTCGCTATCATGATAATATGACGACTTTCACTAAGATGACAATAAAAAGATTTGACAATAAAACAATGCAATACTAGCTTTTACATAATGCGTTTAAGTGGAGCTTAATGCATTTGCCGCCGTGGTATAGTTGATACGACGGCGATCTTGCAGTTCAGTGGTGACGAGTTCAAATCCACGTCACCAAAAACAAAATGCTATTGGCGGGGGAAGGTAACCGGAGCCCACTCTAACAAAGAACTCACTTTGTAAAATTCCCTAACCATGGCATGGAAATTTGCTAAATTCGATACTGAGTATGCCATGAAAATTAGTATAGTATTAAGGGACCCTCGTTGCCCATGGCATTAAAACTTCCTATTCTTTTTCAGACGTTGAAAACTTTAAAAGAATGGAATGAAATCATGGGATGAAGGTGGACATAGCAACTACATACCTGCCATCCTCCCTTTGAATGCAAATCCCTGAATTAACACCACATCCTTCAACTGACTTCTGTTTCACTAATTGCCGACAAACATTGATAAATATTTTATTTTTTACTGATAATCCCGAGGCTTCAGGGTTGGTAAGGGCTCGCCAGTTATTATCCCATCTTGCCAAAGGGGACAAGTCGTATTGCAAGTGATCCTTTCCATTGAAGTTCACCACACTACATTCCATTTCATAGTTCGAGCGGCATGCCAATGCGGTCCGCCATTCAAATTCAAACCTAGTAATCCAAGAAGAAAGTAAATGAGTGCATTGTTAACGACAGCATGTAACAAAAAGTGACTTCAGTCCTACATATGTGATGGCACTAAGAACGAAATTTGAAAAGGGTAATTAAAGGTCACAAACATACAACAAACGCCATATCCTTGATTTTACTTGCCAATCATAGAGGGTTTAATGTTTATTCAAATTTGTCGGATGTACGAGAAGGATGAAGAAACGCAAAAAAAACGTAATCAAGATAGAAAGAAACCTGATCATACAAATATAACACATTTCAACATTTCCATAATCTCCACATAAGTGTCTGTGGCACCAAACGCGATCGACCCTCGCGTGGCTTTTCAGGATTTAAAGACGAGATGACGTTAGTGTTGCTTTGATCGCTATCCACCTTCAAGACGCAGCACTTGGTTCTTTAACCTTAAAGTTCAGAGTTCAATCAATCAGGTAGTATCTCGCAAAGCGTATGCATTTGTTTTCCTTTTTAAGAAAGACGTCTATTTGAAGGATGGATGCATTTTTAATTCTATGTCAGGAAGTGAAGTTTATTTTCGCCGTGTTCGTTACGCAAGGGTCGTTTTAATTAGGAAATAAAATACCTAACAAGTCTGTTACCTAATAACTGTTAACTTGCAGTGCCATAGTTTTAGTTTTTAAATATGCTATGAGGCCATCCACTGAAAGGGTGTTACATAATTTCTCACGTGTGCCACATGACGTTTAAACACCTTCAATTTACACGTGTACTCTTTGGTAATCCTATCAAGTATAGGACGAAACGTCTGTTATCACTCGTAAGCGATCTTGCGCGGGATTGCCATATTGGATAACGACAGAACGTAGCCACTATGAAGCCTTCATAATTCAATCTTTGACAGAATGCTAAAACGTTTGACACACACTGACCTCCTGCGAGCACAATTCTAAACAAAGCACGTGAAAGAACGCAAATAGCAGGAATAGATGTCGAAAGTATTGATGCAATTAAGTAGCACCCCAAAATGTAGACACGCAATGCAATTACGACAATGGTAATAAAACATTGTCTTCACAATTTGAGACATGGCGCTAAAAATATACTTTTATTCTAAAAATATAAAGCTTTTTCGTCTGACACTCTTCAGAATATGAATCCTCAGAAAGGAAAGCAACTATACATATTTTCGTTTCTTGTTTATCATTGGTTTGTTTCGATACATGTTTTTTACAAAAATGTTGCCATGTAACTATACTTTCTTACGATTCATACCCCAAGACTGTCAAAATAAAAAAGCTTTTGAGTTTATTCATAGTGCAATGTTGCAAATATTCAAGGCGACTTTCAAGTTTAGTACCACAGAAAGATTGTTCAGACAATAAAATACTTTATCTGTTAAAACATGCAACAAAGGCCAAGGCAAAACTACCTTCCTCTTGTGTGTTTAGCTCACAAAAGAACGCTTTAATATTAAAAACACTTAAACATAGCTAATGATCACTTAAAAGGGATGCACTCTGACGCACGACACCCGCACATTACAAAGATATTTCCCAATGCAACTACTATAGTTAATTACTTAATACAATTAGTCTTACGAACAAAGAACAGTTATTGTCGCAATACCATAACAACTGACACTCCCGCTCGACAATACAATGTTCTTCAAAGATATATGGGTATCAGAGTCAGTTAAGCTTCACAACTCTCATACAATTTCAAAATTTTTCACACAGTCTTTTACTCAAGGTTTTAGTAAGAACATCCGCGACCATGTGCTTAGTTGGGCAATACACAAGTTCTACAATTCCAGACGCAAAAACGTCTCCGATAAAATGACGCTTGTCATCTATATGCTTTGTGGGTCCATGAAATTTGGGGTTAGCGGCAATTCAATACATCCTTAATTGTCTCCGAAAATTATCATTGCTTTCGAAACCGAAATCATTAAGTAATCAAAGTGCACCTTTGTCGAACTCATGATCAAGTATTGCTCTTATGATACGACATTCGCAGTAACTCTGCTTTTGTAACTTCTGTTTATATAAAGTAAACATCTTAATTGAAGATTTACTAAATGCCTAGGTTCCTGAGCAACAGAGACCTAAAATGTATACTTTTTTAATCATCTAACATCTTTAATAGGGACGTGGCCCAAATCAGAAATTTGCCTCCCCCCAACTAAAAACCCCACCAGGCGCCACTGCCATTGATCCTGATTGGTTCTTCCAATGATGACATGACATACTAAACTCCATTAATGCCATTGGTTCTCATGATGGGATGATGGGCTGCACTCGCATAACAATCGAATTCCACTCAAGAAAAAGCATTGTGGTAAAATTGTAGGGTCACTAACAAGTTCACACTCAACTGATTTGGATAACTCCCTTTATTCCCTTTACAAAGGAATTAACCGTGAGTTAAAAAGTGTAACCAAACTGCTTCCTGTGCTGTAATGGCTGCAGCTACACATTCAGCCTCTGTTGACGACAGAGTTGTAGTTGTCTGGCGCCTACCTGACCACAAAACTACACCATCACAAACTTGATAAGCCGATCTGGACTTACGACCCAAAGTTCCACCCCAGTGTGAGTCAACATAACCTTCTAAACAAACGGGATCCTTGGTCTCAAACAAGAGTCCATAAGCAGACGTACCTTTTACGGACCTAAAATCCTTTTAACTGCTCTCCAGTGCTCCTAACAAGGATTAGAGGAAAACTGATTAACTGAACTTAGAGCTGATAGAAGATCTGGCCTAGTACCAAAGGTAAGGTAAGTTAGTGCTCCCACTGCCTGTTGGTACCCTGTCAGATCACCAGGCTCACCTTCAAATCCCCTTAATGTACAAGTCAGATCCTGAGGCATACACACTGGCTTAGAACTTTGCGTTCCAAATCTTTTCAATAAAGCTTCAACATACTGTTTTTGTGAAAACCACATTTTTCTGTTCATTCTGTCTCTAACAACCTCGACTCGAAGATAAAATTTTATTTCTCCCATATGAGTCATCTGGTGCCTTTCCTTCAAATTTTCTTTCTCTGCTTTCATCATCTCCATGTTGTTTCTAGCTAAAATAATGACATCCACATATATAGAGAGAATCACAAACTTATCTCCCATTTCTTTTACATAAATGCAGTTATCACTGCCACATTGCTGATAGCCTCCTTTCTGTAGGAAATCATCCATTGTAAGGTACCAACACCTGGAAGCTTGCTTCAACCCATAAATGCTTCTCTCGAGTTTGCACACTAAATTCTTTTTTCCCTCCACTTCAAATCCATCTGGTTGTCTCGTGTACATCTCTTCAGTTAGCTTACCATTGAAAAATGCAATTTCCATCTGGTGTACTTCAAAGTCTAAATGGTTTGAAATGGCTAAGATGGTAAGAATACCTAGCTACAGTAGAAAAAGTCTCCGTAAAATCTACACTAGGCTGTTGGGATAATCTTTGTTCTACCAATGTATCCTTGTAATGATCTATACTACCATCTAAATCATGTATAACCTTGAAAACCCACTTACAACCGACTACTGTTCTACCCTCTGGTAGTTCTACTAGCTTTCAAGTTTTCTTGTTTTGGAGGGACTTCAATTCACTCTGCATAGCTTCCAACCATTGACCCTTCTCTGTTCGTGCTAAAGCATGATGCGTACTCATGGGCACCTCTCCTGTTTCCATTTCTGCACAGAAGAACATCGTTACGTGCTTTGTCTCCAATGCGTTCACCAAACCTTGGTGGCGGCTCTACATTGCGAGTGGCTGTACATTCACACGTTCCTTTCGTTTCTGATCCTCCATTAGGAAACCTTGCCGAAGGTATTGGAAGGTTAGACTGTCACTTAACTCAAGAGCATTTACTAATTGTGTATATGACCCTGGACGACTTAATAAAAGCTCCCATACCTGTTCCTCTTCTGTTACTTCAGCACCCATGGCAATCAGCTGATCGACAATTTCTTAACGTTTATTGATATGAGACAACACTAAACGTAAACACTTGTCTAAAATGCTGTCTCTAGGTATAAAGAAGCTTTGTTTGTCATCCATGAACTGGTCTCTATCAATAATAACATATGTTATCATATGACATCTCTTCCTTCAAAAATAGGTTCACTACTTACATCTGCAAACTGGTTGACAACCGATTTACATCATTCGCCAAGATGGGGCCTTTTCCTTCAATTCCAGCTGCTTTGTCACATATGAACTTAACAAGAGTTTTCACAGATCCAGCTGTGTACTGTAATATTAAATCTCCATTGTAGAACTTTGGAGATGTGTCATAATCACCGATATTGATCACCGTTGTTCCTGCAAGAACGATAAAGCATAACGCAATTGTCAAATTTAAACCTGCAGCACGTTCGCAAAGTGATATTGAAGCAGATGTGAAAAGATGTGAAAGGAATCGACGAAGGCCAACCCTTTACCGAACTAATGGTCTGGGAAAAGCAGTGCTCAATTGACATAATGGGATCTATCAATTTCTTACGCTGCAGATTTACGCCAGAGGGTGTGAGCATCTACGTCACAGGCTCCTTCTATGCATACTCGGTGATTTTTAAAAGAAGTCGCTATTATGTTTTTAACAGGAGCCAACGAAATAAAAAATTTCCGATCTTACCCTGATCTAAAAACGGCAGGCACTTCTTATGCCATATATCTGCGGCATAACAACCTTAGCTTCAAGTATGGCTCAATAGGAGGATGGTGCCGTGAAATCGAGGGTCCGATAAAACGTGACAAAAACTTATTGATCAACAAAAGATCTCTTAATTCATTGATACCGAAAGCTATCTCATGACACGCAAATACATACCAGTCAGCAACAATCCATGGAAACGTTCTACTTACCTTTTTTCATACAAGCAGCTGCATTGGAAGCACATGCCCCGGAACTAATCCTTTTGCACACAGAGAGAGTAAACTGGAACTGTCCAACATTGAACGTGTAATCTTTTTTCTTCAAAGCTGATAGATTATATACATGCCCATACTGTGAATCGACAGCTTTACAATCGTTGCCTTGGACTTCCTCTTGGGGACAGGCGCTTGGGGTCAGCCAATTAAACACGTATTCACAATCAGACGTCTCTAATTGAAATACAGGTGAGCCCTAAGAGGCAATGAGATGGTAAAATAATCAAGAATACAGTCACATTCCACAGCCAAGAGAACTGAACGTCTGCAGACCAATCAACTTGACCGTAATTGTGGTAATGTCTGCCACGATTGCGACTCTCATACAAGTACTTTGCAAACAATACGTCGTTTTAAAGGTCTACCCTTTAAGCAAGCACTTTGTTAAAGGACATCAAAATGGCTGATTTCGAAAGAGTTCACGCAAATATGTTACCTGTATCTTGCTACAGTGAAAAAATATGCGCGTGGATCTGTTGTAGACTTTGTGGCAAGTTTGGCCATTAAAGTATCTAATAGTGATCGCCTTTGCACCCGCCGAGGGTCTGCTTTGCACATATCCCATGTTATGTCCTAAAATAAAGAACAAATTGGAATGAGTGGTAAAAATTTTATGTTGACGCATCAATTTGTTTCAAGACTGTTATCAAACAGACAAATCTTCAGCACCTTCCCTGCATATCCCTAGAATTTAACAATAGCCTTTTCCTTACATCGAAAACAAGTCAAACTCATCATGAAACGTAATGAAGCGATAAGAATAATATAACTACTGGTTATTGAGACCAAACAAAGAACTTTCTACTTCTAAGTAATTTTAGTCTCTTATCTTGTATACTAGCAACAGCCAGGCTACACCAGCTCATCAGATACAGCCACTAGTCTGCACACACATAACCAGGGGGTACAGTGGATAACTCATTTAGGCGTGCTACAAATGCAAGCCATGGCGTTACACTGCATACGATAAAAGTTCAGAGAGGATCGTCATTTTGAGCACTCAGTCTAATACGAAAAATCGAGGAATATTGCAGTCATTGTGCTTTTATTTGAAGAGAAAAAAATTAAAGCAAAATTTGACAAGGCTGTTGTCTCTAGCAACGTTAACTGACATGACAAAGGCAACCAAATGGGGCAGTTATAGCTCAACAGTCACATTCATTTTTATTTCTGGTCTTTCAAATCTGGAGATTTTTAAATTTTTCGACCACGCCTTCATTTGTTCTTTTATGCTGCGCACACCTAGCATAACCAAAGTATACGCTGCTGACATAAACCTTTTTCTATCATTGTCTAGCCAAAGAATGGAGCTTAATTTTATGTGCAAAGTCATGAACTTCCACTGTCTGCGAGTGCTGGCTGCATATGATACGACGAAAGACGTCTAAACGTGTTCATTCCCTGCAAAATTGTGTACTGCAATTAGTGTTGTAAGGGCAGCAACTGCTCCTAACTGTAACCCCTTAAGACGCATGATTTTACAAGAAGGAAAGCGACAAATGTTTGACAAACGTTTCACAACGTGAAAAGGAGATTTTTAAACATCAGATGGAGGATTTACCTTTACCGCCATTCTTAGTATGCTCGATCTGACAAGCACCATATGGTCCTCCCCTGCATGGTGCGGGTGGATTAAAGATCGACCGACAAACACCAAGAATGTAGTGATGACTTCTACCATCAATTTCTCTATTCACAGCACTCCAGAACCCTAACAACCGGAAATAAAATAGAATCCAGTAAACGATGCAAACAATAAAAGCTTAATAGAGCGCACGACAACACAAATACTCCTATCAAGTTAAGAAATGATTGGTGCACAAAATATCATTACTGCGTTCCTCGGCCTTCTAATAAAGATAAGATCTGGAAGCTAGGGACAAAAATACGGCACTTTTCACCTTCGATAACTCGGACTTTACATAATTATCTTATAACTTGATGGCATGATGCTCTACTTTTTACTATACTAATTGTGGATTGGTATTACATAGCATTTTAAAGACATTTTATAGTATTTGCTCGTTTCACTGTTTAATTCATATTTGTAATGTCCCAAATCCCGTAACGTTTTAACTTTTTTACATCAATAACATTCCCCTTGATTCCCCGGAGAGTTGAAAGGTATGATTAAAACTATGGGAAATTTTAGCACTCTCTTCCAATTCTGTCAAGGAAGTCAAACCAACCCTGTGACAAATCTACTTTAAGTTTCAACAGGCAGTTAGCTATTAATGATACATTGCTAATTTTGCGCTTGTGTTGTCCTATTGGCTACCTGCATGCCCTAATTTAGTATGACATCATTCATTGTTTACCTTCATCAACATGACAATAACCACATCATTCACAATCCAAGTAAACAAACGAAAATTGAAAAAGCGTTACCATCAACAACTTGTTGTCATTTAAAATCTTGTAAGGTAATGCACATCACATACCTTTTTCCTTTTCTAGGGGATCAAGATTATACAATTTATTATCAGCTCCAGTCACTTGGCATTCTACCTCTTTCGGTCGACAGGCTAAAGAGGTCTGGAACTGAAAGAAAAAGGCTGATCCTACTTGGGACTGAAACACCGGTTCACCAAGTGCAATGCTACGATTACATATGAACATAATTACAGTACGATAATCATAACCAGTCGGACTGCGTCTTCCATTCCTAAGTAGAGGGGAAAAAATTAATCCCTTTTCATATTTGATTCACATTTGCACGTTCAAAAGCTAGCAGACAGTACAGAAGACTGAAACACTGCTCAGAATAAAAAGAGTCACTGCCTGTTGAAAGAACAGTTACCAAAAAAATCTAAGAACACGACCAACAACTATTCCATCAGCAACAAGTCAAACGAACATTTAAGTTGCTTTGCAAATGTAACCGCAGAAGCGGCTTAGTGGAAGAGTGCTCGCTTGGGTTCGAATCTAAGGTTAACCAGGTTATACCAAAGACTTAAAAAATGGTACATAAAGCTTCCCAGCTTAGCACTCAGCGCTTACGGGATAGATTATGCAAGTTAAACACACGAACCAGCCTCCCCTACTGTAGCACTCATTGTGCTTTCACAGCTGAGGATAAGGAAACTGAGATGGGCGCCACCCTATACACCAAAAATGGCGTGAAAAGGAATTTAACTTTGCAAATGTAAAATTTTATCTGAAACATAAAATTTCAAAAACACTTGTTGACAACAGTTATCTAAAAGAGAAGGATCAGAAATCAATGCCGTGAACTGTATGGTACAAAACTATGCTACTATAATCGACAAGTAGATCTTGACAGTTATTGATACTGCAGACTAGCCTACCTAATGCACTGTTGGCCTTGAATGAAGAAAGAGATTTAAATCGATAAAAGATCGGACGTTAAAGATCAGGAAGGTATAACCAAGGATTTGAAGAAGTGGATCTACAATAAAATCTCCTAATAATGGCCTTGATTCTAAAATTCTAGTTTTCAAGACTTTTTTGAGGCTTTGTGATAGCACGAGTATGATCCAGTGGCTACCCACATATATCCGAATCCAATGCCTTTTAATGTTAAGGACTGTGGTTCCCATACACCATTAGATGTCACACACAGACAAATGAAAGTCTAACTCTCAGTAATTTCAGCTGAAAGAGATCACAAGTTTTTGTCGTAAACAAATTCACATTAAAACAAGGAAAATGTTGTGGTGGATTAACTGTAATAAGTAAAAAAACGTTACATTTCATACTTCCTCAAGTTTCAATTTTATGTCAACAACACAATGTTAGCTATTCAAGTTTTTCAAAAGGTGGAGTGGAAGTACCAAGTTTAAAAAATCAACGAGAAATTACATACTTACAAGTACGTTAAAACAATTTGCTCCGATTTATACTCCAACTTACTCACTAGAGTACCTAGTGCTGGATTCTTATTCTTTTTGTCCACCAAACAAGACGTAACTATTTGCCCTTCACCAAGGCTTTCACACTCGGTGCCATTGACACTACCACATATGTTCAAAATGAAGGTTTGTTTCTTTGCATTTATCACTCGATAAAATGGTGCCGCTTTTCTCAAAGGAGCTAAATTAAAGACGTAGTCGGATCCTGTATCTTTAACAGAGCATGTCTTATCTACACGTCCAGTGCTCTTGGATGTGCAGATAAAAGATGTCTCCCATCGAAACACATAAGTGCACTTATTAGATTCACTTGCATCGAACACTGGCCTACCCTTCGAAACAAAAAAAAGAGCATTTGCGAGTCAAAACATCAGTAGATCAGTTCAATGTTCAGTAGATAATGGCTTTCACTAAAACAGTGAATACCTGAAATCATGAGTTCATACATTTTTCTAAACATTGAAATTATTAAAACCAGATATACCATCCCGTAACGATCAGGCGAAAGAAATTAAAGAACGCTATAAAAAACTTCGTTCCCGTTACAGTTGTTTATGATGATCCAAACAACTTTACCAGGTTGACCACTGCCAAACAGCAGACGAAATGAAAACGATCGTAAAATATAAAGTATAATTTGTTGCAACGTAGTTAACGATCTTCTGAAGGACAAGACAATGTAAATCATAGTGTATGGGGGCACATGATACATTGTCAGTTGTTGAAAGAGTCACCGCAAAAGCAAAAACCTCACAGTAAAACTAGAAAGTTTACGGAAAAAGCAAAAACCTCACAGTAAAACTAGAAAGTTTACGAAAAAGCAAAAAGCTCACAGTAAAACTTGAAATTTTACGGAAAAAGCAAAAAGCTCACAGTAAAACTTGAAAGTTTACGAAAAAAGCAAAAAGCTCACAGTAAAACTAGAAAGTTTACGGAAAAAGCAAAAAGCTCACAGTAAAACTAGAAAGTTTACGGAAAAAGCAAAAAGCTCACAGTAAAACTAGAAAGTTACGGAAAAAAGCAAAAAGCTCATAGCGAAAGCAAAAACCTCAAGGCAAAAACCTCACGGGAAAAGCAAAAAACTCACAGCAAAACTAGAAAGTTTACGGCAAAAGCAAAAAACTCATGGCGAAAGCAAAAAACTCACAGCAAAAGCAAAGAGCTCACGGCAAAGACAGAAGCTCATTGCAAATAAGCTTTAAGGTTACAAAAAAGAACAATGGAAATACATTGACATCCATGGGCAATCAGACAGCTTTTATACGGGGTTTCTCGTTTGAGCTGTGAGGATGCTACTGTACTGGAAGTTTCTGAGTCAAATATGATTGGTACGGTATTCTTCTAGAGTTCATTAAATGCAAAATTTAAAGGACACTTGAGTATAAATTGAAACTGAAATTACAAAAGACACCCAGGTAACGTATGCGTAGTTTTCCCCGTCAATGAAAACACAATGCACCGCATGAAACTAAATGCTCTGACAGGACGTAAATGTGGCAGGACGTGCACATCATTTACTCACTGTATTAGAATGCAGGTGACAAAATGTAGGCGTATCATTGAAATCTGCTGTTTGATTCTGTCTTGTCAGCTTTTCCTCGACGCGAGCTTTTTGGTTCTGTTGGGTTTTTACTGTGATGGCAGCTGTGGGGCACAGTAAAATTTTATTTTAAAGCACCTGGTTTTTTTAGTCTGTTTTAAAGTTAAGGATATCGATTCGCCACGATGCGGATCCGACTCTGACAAAACATGTCGGGGTATGTGACAGAGACAAGAACAGCAACACAAAATATTTCAGTGTGTTAACACATTAGACAAGACATTAAATGGCAAAATTGTATACCTGTCTTGCATCCTCACGACAAATGAAGCGGATCTTGGTTGTGATATTCTTGTTGGAATCACAGCTGTCACCTCCAGTGTATGTAAGAATGGCATCGCCATTACTTGTAATAGCAGGTGGAGATCCCACTTCGCCTGTACCATAAAAAAAATCGAAGAAGGCAATCAAGGGCTTAAAACAATCAAAGCGCACCTGTGGCGAACTCACGGACAGGTATTGCTCTTATGATCCGACATTTGATGTAACCTTGCGTTTGTAACTTCTATGTTTATAAAGTAAACATTTTTAATCGAAGATTTACTAACTGCCTAGGTTCCTGAGCAACACAGACCTCAAAGTTACATTTTTGTTCTCATGTAACATCTCTAATACGAAATAAGGGCGTGGCCCCTGTCACTATATTGGGTCACACCCAAATATGAAATCCTCCTCACCCGAAACGACAAACACTACCAGCCGCCACTGCCATTCATTGATCCTGATTGGTTCTTCCAATGATGACATGACATACTCCATTAATGCCATTGGTTCTCATGATGGGATGATGGGCTGCACTCGCAAAACAATCGAATTTCCACTCAAGAAAAAGCAATGTGGTACAATTGTAGGGTCACTAACAAGTTCACACTCAATCGATTTGGATAACTCCGTTTATTCCTTTTACAAAAGAATTAACCGTGAGTTAAAAAAGCTTGAAAGCTCGAGACTCTAAAGCTTGAAATCCTAAACTTGGAGATTGACTATAAAATATAACGGCTATTTAAGAAAAGTGTCGCTTTTCGGCAAACGTGCTATCATTGGTACCAAGCGAACATAAGACAGATACGTACACAGAACTATCAATTATAATCTTAACAAAATTCACGAATGGATCTGCATTTTTCTCTCTGAGAGTAGGTAAAGTTACAGTTTTAAGCACCATTTGAGTAGTTCGCCGACCCTTTGACGACAAGAATTCACGATTTATTGTATCAAGGGACATCTTGCTACAAAAACTGATATTAAACTTTCGACAACGAAAATCTGCAAGAATGAAAGTTTATAATGTGTCTTCAGTATATAAACGACATTTACATTGACATCTCCGACAAAATTTTAATCCAGGTTGACCGGCACGTTTGTACCTTTACCAATATCCATAGTTTGTGGAAATGTCAATATTTGCAAAACATAATTCATTTGTACACATACCTTATAAATATAACAAACACATCCTTTTACATTATAATGTCTATCTGTCAAGATGGACGTATACAACGCAGTAGCGCTTAGTATTCTGCTGTATGCTGCAAAAACCTGGACAATCTATGAACACCATCTTAGGGAGCTTGAAACTTGCTATCAGTGCTGCCTCGGCCGCATCATGAATATTAACTGGCAGAGTTACACCACTTATATGGAGGTTTTATACAGAGCAAACATTACCACCACTGAGACAGACGTATGCAAGCGACATCTGAAATGGGCCGGTTATGTAGTACGAATGTCTGTGTCGCGCCGGTCAAAGCAAGTCTTTTACGGAGAGCTGTGGACAGGAACGCAAGAGCAAGACCTGGAAAGCGACTCAGAGATGAGCTCAAGGGATGAATGAAAAAGTTTGAAGTAAATGATCCTCGCTCATCAGAAAACCATTCGAAATGAAGAACTCTTTCTGAAGACAGTACCCGAGCTGCTGAAAAAAACCTGAACTTTACAGGCAGCAGACAGCAGAACGAGATCGTTGAGGTGGGGGAAGACAAAGGCCACAACTTCACTGTTTGCAGTAGGAAATGTGCTTCTGCTGCTGGACTCGCTGCCCACCGTCGTTGCTCATATCATTACATACGTGCAAAATTCGACTAACATAAATAGATTTAACAAGAGGTCAATACCAACTTACCTAAAGAATTCACTTTCGTTTTGCCATCTGCTGTGATTTCAATAGAACAAGCAGCAGCAAATGGTGAGCAAGATGTTGGTCGCACGCGTAAAGGTCTACAAACATTGATATACAACATTTTCGTTCCACTTGTGGTTTGCCAGGATGTCTTTGAGGCTAAACCTGATAAATCGATCACTTGTTTACTTCCAGGATGATAGGCAACGCATTGAACCACCTGAAGACAAATCAGTAAACAACCAAGTCAACATAAGCATATGCAAGATCGAGGAAACAGAACATTAAACAAGATTCAAACACGGACGATGTAAAGCACACAGATCATATCACGTTCCGAACCAAAAGTTTCTACTTTGCAGATCCTCTACTAATTGAAATATCGAGCTAATGGCGCCAATTATTGAAATCCTTCTTCCGCGCAGTTCATTAATCAAAGAAAGTACTCCGACATTAAGCACTGGATCTAGATCAATGCATACACCGCTTCCCGTTCTCCTTAAAACTACAACAGAAAGCTTACATTTCCTTCATCTCTGAGAAATACAATTTGATTGGAGAATTTCACATACAATCCAAGCACTTAAAACGTAATTTTCTGTTCATAACCCAATACTACTAATTCAACAGCACTGCAGCAATTCCTGCTATGCCCAGGACAGACATTCCACAAAAACACGCAAACGGTAGTTATAGGGTTATATGTCAGTGTTGAGAAATTGTTTCGTTAATTCTGATATTCAGCGATGGTTATTTGTCCATAGAATGACATTTCTTTCTTACGTAAACTTCCAAAATAAAATTGCTATGCGCTGTCCAAAACTCCTGGTACTTTATAATAGCACTTCTTACACTGGCTGTCAAACAAGTGAGCAAAACCTGTCTCTTTGAGAGACTTAGGAGTGAGAATTACTCGACATTACCAAAACAGCAACAAGGAGATTCATAAACAGCAACATGGTAAACAGGATTAGGGTTACACTACTAAGGGTCCAGCGACAGCTCAAAACATGAGCTATCCCGTCTGACTTAGCGGGTTGCATGATTCAATCATCAAATTAATGGGACTCGGGCTTGGAATGTTTCAACTTTGTGGCAGCAAGGTCCCTCAACTGTTGTAGCCCATCAGCTCATGATTTGTTAGCAATAAATCAAAATGAATACAAGTTACGGTCACAAATTTCTAGTTCCTTTCAAAAATGTCCGCTGAGGTGCTCGACTTTGCCAGGGGTCTTCTTTCATATGTTCGTAGAATCGTTCTAAAAACACGTCGTCAAAATGACCATCTACACGAGTAGAGATGGTTCTTACAGGTGATAACTTGTTTAATCCCCAGAAGAAATTGAGAGATCTGTTGTCTGCTCTCATGTAGATGGGCCTGAAGTCATCTACAGATGTACTCTAGATGCTCACTTGTAATCTCTTAATTTTCTTTGCTTGTTTATAATGTTTGTATCTCAATTTTCACCCACCTACACATTGGATTAAATTTCAAATCCCTTACCTTTGGAACACAAGCATATTTAGTGTACCAAATAAAGTTATACTGCCCACATCCAACTTCTTTTTCATACTGAGGACGTCCGATTCCTGCACTATGGCTGCAAAAGAAAGTTAGGTGAACCTCCCTTGCAGTCTGCTTTTTGTCATGACACTTCTCTCCTCCATGATATGTTAAATTAAGCATACCATTATAGTACATTAACTCCGAACTAGCATAACCCATGATCTTAGAATCTTTCGATGATGGCTTGAATTGGCAACCACCTATTGGTCTGCTTGAGTTGCAAGACATCTTGCTTGAACCTACACAGACCTAACAAGGAAGTTGGTATTTTTTACTATATACAATTGCATGAATCTAGAGGCCTTGTAAGAGTAATATCAGAAACATCAATAAACAAGACAATGACCAAAGCAACAAACATGGCGATTAGTGAGAAAAGGTCAAGACCAAAAGCAAGCCAATAAACTAGGTCATAAGTCAGCAATAACCAAGGTAATAAAAAAGGCAATAGCGAGAGACTGTAAGTAAGGCAGTCAGCGAGGCAATAAACAAAGCAACAAGTGACGCAATTGGGAAGACGATAGGTAACTACAAATGACACAAAAGCGGAACTAGACTAAGTCCAAAAACATAACGTGGATTCGGTGGCTACTGGAAACCTGTATCACAGTACAAACGAGTTTTATGATTATAACAAATTCCATGTTCCCTCACGAATAAGACTTACCTTCAGTTGATACTCATACTCTTTCGTCTTTACAACAACATAGTCTTGCCCTATCTGGGGTGTCTTCAGAGGCGTAAGATCGAACGAAAAGCCAGAACGAGGATCTGTAACCTTACAATCTTTACCAGTGTGGACCCCAAGTGGGCAAGCATACACTACAAACAGAGTTAAAGAAAGAATGCTCTCAATGATTATGACAAAGTATTACGACGGCAGAGAAAAAAGTGGATGAAAGAATTATGACTAAATAACAGACTTATGAGTTAAATAGTGTCTTGAAGTAACTTTAGACATGACCAATCACAAAAGTTAGATAATTGTAAATGAGTTGATAAATTATAATAGTCATGAATGATAAAGTCCTGCCTTAGATCTATGGAGTGTTGACCGGCTGGCTGGATTGATCAACTGATGGTTCGTAAATAGCCTGGCTAGCTGATCGGACGGACCAGCGGACGGGAGGATGCATGGACGAGCAGACAGATGGATTGAGGGATGGAGGGATGGAGGGATGGATGGATGGATAAACGAACAAGTAAATAGACGGATGGATGAATGGACGGCTAAAAGGATTAATGAATAGATAGATGCATCGTGGTTATATAACTAGATGCATCAGTGGACGCACTGTTGGATGCATAGGTTGGTGCAAAAGCAACAATAAATGACATTTAAGTGAACGCTTATCTCACCTGTAAGCCACTGAAAAACAAATAAGCATTGATCTGGTGTCTTTCTGATCAAAACTGGTGAATTGGCTGAATGACCTGGTGCACACAAAAATCTAATAACGGTTCTTGTTCGATTGGAAGTTGCACACGGGGATCCATTGGAGTAGGTAAGAGTAATTGATGATTTATCTCGTGCCAAAACTGGGCTGCTCTGAAACTTTCCAAGACTAATAGCTTTCCCATCCTTTCTTTTAAAGCAAATTGATGAGCCATCAGGACATCCTGTTGTTCTTGAACTGTTCTTTAATTTACCACAGACATTTAAAAATATATCACCTATACCAGATAATTCCGGCGCAATTGACACCCAATTATCAGTGCCAGTCCTGACAAGTTCAGTTAAATCATAAATGACATTTGAATCAGTTACTATTCGGCAATCTCCATTATTTTTCTTGGAGCTCTGACAGACAAGTGAAGTTGCCCAATCAAAGTAATAATTACAGTACGATTCTGTGTTATATTTTGGGGTACCGAAACCTGCTCTTTTGTCACATGTAAATGTTATAACTGTTGTTCTTTTGTACCCAGTATGACATGTTGCACCATGCCGATAAATCAGAATGGCCTTTCCATTCCTATAACGAAGGGTCATGTGATTAGCATCCCCAATTATTTTACCCTCATTGGCTCCATAGGTCTGACAGCCTCCAAAATCTTCTTTTTCTGCAACAGCTAGGATTAAAAATACAGCAGTGTTTCTCTGTCTGTGAAAATGCATGAATAATAGCAACATAACAGCAGCAGAAAATGTCAATAGCTTCTTTTATGACAATGTCACACATAGAAAAGGAATCTCTAAGTCCACACACATAATGATTTATTGATAGAAAAATACTTCAAAAATATATTTATACTTGTTTTAGCACCTACCGTCATCACAATAACCATAAAAATATATTTTTTAGTCACTTGACTTGCCAGACAGTTTCCTATCTGTTTTACACTTAATGGCCAAAGATATAGTAGCCAACAGTCTGTCACAGACACTACTTGACTGCGATGATTATTACAATATATATATTGTCCATATATTGTACATAGATAGATAAATAGATAAATAGATATATAGATAGATAGATCGATCGATTGATCGATAGATAGATAGATAGACAGACAGACAGATAGACACATAGACAGATAGACAGACAGACAGACAGACGACAACATTTAGTTTGCAACTTTTTAAACTAAGACACATCCAATTAGAAGACCTAAGAAACCACTTTATTAAGGAACACGCGATCCAAATCGAACAAGTGAACAAATCAGAACACTTAAATCTCACATCGCAACTTAATAACCAATCAGAACACTCTATTTACCTTAATGTTGATAACTTAAAATGCATAATGTATAACATAGCAACGTAACCTTAAAGAAAAATCACGAAACAGGCTTGTAGGGATAAAAATGCAGTAGATTTGTCTTCTCCTTACTTCAACACACACACACAGTTATATATTTGTACATATATACACATATACAAAAAATTGTTCAAAAAATAAACATTTCATATAACGTTTCGAAGAATTTTTCTTGTGAAGAATTCTT
>JANTCA010022211.1:0-45822 GCA_024741275.1 Chironex yamaguchii
GCACTATGACGTTAAAGAATCGGTTGTACTCGTGGAGAACGTGATCGCCCGCATCACGTAGATGTAGACTTTGCCGTTACTTGCCGTCACTTGCCGTCACTTGCCGTCACGTAGGAAATTTAACACTTTGGAATAAAGACTTATATACTTCACATTACATAATGCTTACATTATTATTCACTTATGACACACACCTATGACACGGGTTTACACAAAGAAGCGCTCATACACAATGTGGAATGCGGACGTTCGGGTAGCTATTTTATTTAGTGACTGGTTTTTTAATGCCTGGCCTACTTGAAAGATAAAAAGTACGCGAGACAGAAGCTCAGTGTCAATCATGTGCACTTGACGTTCACTGTCACTGCCCCTTCTATGCGATTACTAGTCAAGGTGTACGTTTGTGTGTTGTTCTTTTATGGAGGTACCTGATCATAACTTTTTTAATACTACAGTAGGGGGCTGGCCCATTGATAGCACTGTGTGTTTATTTTCCATAATCTAATCCGTAACGTATTTTTTAGTAGTGCTTCGCATTGGCCTTACCCCGATACACCTTGATTACCATCAACCGAAGCGGTATTTACATTGCTTCGTACGGAAACCTTCGGCAGAAGCAACGGTCACGGGCAACGTGGAGAGCATTCTTAGGTAAGTGCAGACATTGTGGAAGATCTCATCAAGATGGAATTTGTTTATCATGTTCAACAAATTCAAAGGATTCAATTATTTGGCTCCAGAATTTGCCACATGTGTATAATCTCCTCTTTCAGTCATCCAAGCAAATATCCTCTTTTTACATATTACAAAGATGTCAGAAGCATGCAAAATTTCCTCTTTAGACAGGACTAGCTTAGAATGTCTAAGATTTAAGCATTTTGCCGAATGTTATCTTATCAAGTTATACATTTTTGTACTCTGTAGTGCTAGTGGTATTATTAATATTTTAGGTGAGATTGTACCACTTAAACTCTGATCTTTTAACTAACTTATGAAATACTCGTACTGTTGAAAATCTGTGCTTGTTTCCGTAATATGCTTTTGCGTAAACTTGAACTCTAATGAGCTTACATGTACACTTTCATCTTGATAATAAAATTTTATCCTCTCCATTTTGTTTTATACATTTTTACACCCAAAAATATGAGAACTTGTCATTGAAAATTCCTCATCCCAAAATACCATAATTTGCCGAAACTTGTAACCCAAAAGTGTCAGATGGACATCCCCGCATATAAAACCATTGAGTGGCTTCCCCCTCCCCATCCCTCGGGATACGATGTGAGCACAAAGTGCCATTTCTGTTTTGTGATTGTTGCCAGTTAAATGCTTGCCAGCTGTTATTGGTGTTAAACGAATAACGAACTCTAATACTGGTTTCAATTATACGGACATTTTGCAATGAAAATAGACCAAGAGGTTCTGTTTTTCGAAGACTTTTGTAATTTCAAGTAGATGGTTAGCACTTCGACTTAAGGCTTTTCTTTCCTTCCAAAACAATAATAGAAATGCATTATTAATTCCTTCGGTAAACACATTGTCGACTTTAGGTCTTTGCTTGCTCACAAAACGAAAAGCGGTAACTTCAAATCCTGTCTGCTCAATCCAAAGCGCATTTTAGAGCATACCGTTTACAAACAGTTGTCATTTAAAATTCTGTTGTTGTTGCTGTTTGCTAATTACCTGAAACACCTTTAATATAGACCAGTTTAGATATATGCGACAGCTGATTCAGTCAACAAAGATTTTGACCCATGCAAGGTGCTTTAGAAGTGAATCTCCTTGATACTTCTGACGGTGTATGAAGACATTCAGAGAGTATGCAATTTCAAATTTTCAATTTAGCAGCAGAGTCCAGAAAATTGAAGGTGAGATGGGAGAATCCTGTTGCCACATTTTGTAATGATATGGTTACTTATTGGTCAATTCCAAATTCTTTCTAATTTTATGTTAGAGTCAAATTCATTGTTGGGTTTCAAGGGATGGATCTTTAGTGTTCTTTATTTATCAATATTTAATACATGATAGTATACTACACTTATGGTAAATTTTAATGTGAGGAGCGTGATAGATTTTCTGAAACCCTTCGTTCATTTTAAGGAAGTGATACACCATTTGTTGTGAGATGGGTACCAGTTGGGTTAATTGCTGCTATAGACTATTACATTGTCTTCGATGTTGGTTTTTTTTCTAAGGTTGTTTGAACTCGTCCTGGTTGATTTGCAACTGATTTTGACAAATATTTTCACAAATTTGCTACAAGAGTCATGTAGCCTTCTACAAGACCGTGCTCACTAAACACTGCAGAACGTAAAAGACTAAAATTTCATTCTTATTTCTTCCACATTGAAAAACCATTCACTGAGCTGAGTAGTGAAACGATATTCAACTAATAAACAAGTAATGTCACCAAATGTAAATAAAATTCTCTGATACTGCGTAGGAACTTGATGAAAAGGTGGCATTTACCTTAACTTGCTTCTAATGACGAGAGGTTCACGGATTGACACATTACGGGTATAGTGATAGGCATTTACTGAGGTTATTTTTTCTGATGGAATCTCTTTAACATTGATTAATACTTTATTATAGTATTCGTGATCTGGTTTCTCAACCCAGCGGAATAGATTTTTGTTTGAGACGCGTGATCATATTACACCTGGTGACCTAACAAACATGTTGCAGAGAAACAGCTCGTGTTTGCAGTTGATTTTGCTTTTCTTTTATTCGATGAAAAACGTATCAATTAACTATCAAATCTGCTCGTGCTTAGTTTTGACTGGACGTTGCTTTTGTCGGTTTTTACGCCGGGACCAGCATGCAGCGTACGTGTATTCATATGCAAGGTTTTACGACAATCAAGGATAAATTAATGCGTACACTGTATTATCAAAAGTGTCTTAGTTTTGATGTTGATGAACTTCACTCATTACTCCTGTGCCCTTTTGTTAATTCTTACAAGGTTTTTTAAGCAGCTGGAGAAAAGGACGCTTCCAGATAGATTTGCCAGCCATTTCTTTTGAACGCTGATTGGACCTGACGTGTAACACCACGTTTGCCTGTTGTCTGTCCGGTACTGATCCAAGCAAATACAGGAGAGCGACAACAATCCCATGCTCTGTATGACTGATCTAAGACGTCGCAAAAGTTATGCATCAATTGCATCAAATGTTCTGAGCGTTGAAGTTGGGAAATGGTCGCCCTCAATTCTTATTCCCTGTCGTAAAAAAATTGACGGCACATTTGTAGTTTATACGTAATCTCCATTTTACAACTATTTTACTCTTATGTTGAAAAAGGTATCAGGACTACCGTATTTACGAATAATCTCCGGCTATTACTTTTTAATACGGAGCACACCGAAGAAAATGATAATGATAAACGGTTGGGTGTTATTTTATGTTTCAACAGCCGACATGGCTGCAACCTGTTCTATTCAAAAGTGCAACTATTTAACTCTTTGCAGGAAAATCCCTTATTTTACGATTTAGGTAATGATACATCATGCCTACTGTCATTTGATAATTATCCGTCGTTTGTAAGTCGTGCCTTTACATCAAGCTGACTTTTAGACAACATCACTTTAAGACACTTTACATTTGAAACACTATTTTTTGAACGTACGTAGTCAGGGCTGCTTTGAAGTACCAATTTTCTTTTATTGCTAGCTGATCACTAAAAAGTTTTCTTAGAAGGTCACATTCCTTCTAATGTTTATTTACTTGGATATTACAATGAAATTTAGCATAATGTAAGTTGAAGTCAAAGGTTGGGAAAAGAATCCATCAGTCCAGTACATTCGGAAGGAAAAGCAGTCAAGTTTTTCCTTCCGAATGTACTGGATTGATTGTAAGTAGATTGAAAACGACATACATAAACCGCCCTCTTGAAGGCCCTTTATAAAATAAGGAACGTTTCATTAGTGTCCTACTCATCGATTTTTCCCAGGTTTCAGCATACAGTGATTTCGGCATTGATATACTTAATTGGTATGTGCAACGTATGCAAGAGAAGGTCACAACAAAGTAAGTCTATAAACTGTTTGAGTAAGCTGCCGTCAGCTGGTTCACAGGACCACGAACTTGCAGGCCAGTTGCAAGTTTGAATCGTTGTCACCACCAAATGATACCTTTTGTTGGACAACGTGGTGTTGGAGAAATTAACTCCCTTCTCGCTGGTACTTGAGGTATATCGTTGTAATTGAAGATTTAGTCCAAAATCAACCACAATCTGACGATTTTCATACATCTAATCCTTTATTCACAACACTCATTTCCTAATAACTATGACACTATGGCCGTACTACAAATTCTACTCTTAGTCCTTCAATCTGATATCTGTTGAGCCTCGTCAACTTGCACAATTTGTTTCTCAATCAGACCATCGAAGCACATGACAGGACTCACCAAATGCCAACAAACAGACAAAACGACAAGATGAAGAGTAACACAATACAACAATAACACAGGGTATAATATTAGCTCGTCAATTTCAAAGAACCCCAAGATTTTGCAACACGTAACGAGAGCCCGCTCGTAAAACAACCTTAAGCTTGAGTCCGGAATGACTTTTTTATCCAGTTTTTCAGACCTTGTTTTTAATATACTTTTCAAATATCTTCGTTCGCTTTGAATATGTCTTCCTACACAACCTCTCTCTTGGTCACCGACCACAAAAGCAGAAATTCGTTAACACACTCCCCAATAAAAGGTAGATTCATTAAGGGCTTGGAGTGGGCTAATAATGTTACCAGGATTTAATTTCTGTTGGTTTCAGTTTCATGATGAAGAGAATATCATTCAGTGAAAAATAGTTTACGACTGCGATTTTAAATCAGTTTGCTCAGTAATTTTGAATGTTTGCTCACAGATTGGCTTATTGTTAAATTAGAAATAGTGAATGATAAAGATCTTCAATTATTGTGAAAATGTCTCGTGACTGTTGTAGGTTTTGAATTTGCAAAATTATTTTGTTTGTTTTCTATGTATTCCTCTTATGTTACAATTTTTTGAGTTTACGTGGTTTTGATGTCGAAAATACTAGATATATCTTGCCCAAATTTTGTCTGGTATTTATTTTTGCGACTTTTCGTTTCTGTTCTGTGGCGTAAATTAAAAATATTTTCTGTGAGCTACTTTCCCATTATGTATTTGTCTGTACAAAGATCTTTTCAAACTGTGTAAGAAATTTTCTTTCGCTTGAGCGTGCACTTTTGTTATATAACGCCAGCTACAGCTTGACTATTTTAATATTTTAAGAAAGGAGACCCGACACTTGAAATAAAACTTATTTTGTTGAAAGAGGGGACTTCTTACTTATATACAAATGATTAGTCAGCCGAATTTGCTCTATTCAATTACATGCTATCTTTCTCATTATAAGTTGAGTCACTGCTTTTGTGGGAATCTAAAAAGAGCAATGAAATAGTGTGAGTCTATGTTGTATGCCTCGCTTAGTACGTGTAACTAGAGGAAAAAATACCTTAAAATACCTTAAAATGAAATGCAAGATGTGTGAAAGTTTCCTGGTCTTGTCTGTGTAAATCCTTAATTTTGAATCTTATTAACGAGAATTAAATATACCCGAGTCATTTTTGTTAGGATGGAACATTAAAAGATAGAATGTCTAACATCACATAATTTTTTATCCAAAAGCTCTATGTAGACCATCCATTCAATCCAACAATTTACAAGTCTAATATATTTTAAGGAAGATTTATAAAATCTGGCTGCGGTACCGTTTCAAAAGAGATAACTGACGTGCGTATTTGGCATGCTTCTCCTGTTATCATATGCAGAAAAACGTCCAAACTTAGATATGAGCGCTTGATAAATTTTGTTGCGAAATGTTACCATGCTCTATAATGACAATTTTTAAAGCTGATTTGCCTAAAACATAAAATATAAAGTAGACAGCAACAGATTTAGACTTAGCACACCATATTGTGCATAAAAAGTGGTATGCCCCATCATCCAAGACAATTTTGTTAAATTTGATTTTAAGGTTCCTCCGCCGTGCTGTGGCTAAGATATTCGCGTTAGATATTCTGTTAGAAATTCAATTATTCGAGTATCGTATCAAATATCTAATCGTGTAAGAAAGCAAAAATTTTGCTGTAGGTGTTTTCAGAAAGTCTCCTCACACTCAAAGGGAGAAACTTCATCTTAACAACTTTACCGTTGATGACAGTCACGTTTTTTTCCAATAAAACGTCTCAGTTGTATTAGTAAAGTCTACCTAATTTGGTGTTATGTTGAAGGATACCAAGCGGGATATTTTGACCCTATAAATGTAAGGGCGTTGTCAGGAAAAGAGCGAGTTTTGTAAGACAGAAGGCCATGTTAATAAGAAAGATCGGAATATCTTACTTCTTAATAGAAAGTGCTGAGTTCTTCCTTTTCTTGTCTACTGTTGCCACGAACAGATAGGAGGCATCTAGTTTATGTCCTCATAGATGTTTAAGAGAGAGGATGGAATACCTGAAAGGAACCCAGAATATTGAACACGTTTTCAAAGAGTTTTGACAACATGTGAACAGATATAGGTTTTCAATATGGCAAACACTAATTAACCTGAAAGAATAAGCATCTTCAATAAATACTTCAGAATACAGCATATATACCCACGTTAGGGAAGTTTTTCATCGAGTACCTTCAACATGAGTCATGTTTCAAATGACTTCTTACAATGACGTCGACTCCCCATAAACCCTGAATATTACATAAGCGCCCTGGAGGTATGTTACATAGTTTCCCATACTGTTTTTCTTCTGTGTACGATGTTAATTATTTTCCTTCCTCCCACGCGATGTAAAAGCCTTAGGTAGAGCAATTGATTTTGAGTTATTTCATGAAAGTCGGCAAGCTTAAGTAGATATTAATATTCTCGAGAACCATTTGAACTCATTTGTGATTATATCAGCGCTAGGTTATTGTGTGATGTGATGTTTTGAATTCTTTGAAAAATCTTTGCCCCACCTGCCCGTATTGTAAGTATAGAGTGAAATGCGATGTCTCGTCTAGCTTTCATATGCAACGACAACATTTTTCATAATCGAATTCATGATTTTAGAAAGGTAAGATTATATTTCTATTGAGTCGTAGGTACTTGCTATGATCAAGTATAGATCTTTTCACTTCGACTTCATTAGAAGTTTTTTGTAATTTGAAACGGACAAGCAGTTCTCAATTTCTTCCCGTGTTCTGATTAAGGAATAAACAAGGTCATGAAAGGAAAATAATCTCCTTGCTACTCCGTTGAGCTTGTGTTGCTTATTAGTGGGTTCCATTTTTTGATTAGTTTCAAGTTGCGTCTCGGAGATCTGCCTCTTAGCTCCTAAAGTGTTATAAATGCTTGAGTTGATACAAGTGTGACTACAGATGTACTATTTTTACAGTCTGAAACATTTACGATTTTTTGTCCAGGAGATGCGTCCAGTTTTACTTTATTTGTTGTTATAGGATGAAAAATACACGGTTATTATTCATCACTATGTTTGTCTTTTTGACAGGAAAAGCTTACAGCTAACCTTCATGTTAATTTGTGACTAATGACTCTTCAATTCAGGCAACTATGATTAGAAAATATCAGCCACATGTATTGAAACTGTGGTACTGATGTCAATGTCAGATTCGTAAGCTTTAGTACCGCAAAGTTCTGAAACAAGACTGTATCTCAAGATTACATCAATGTCGGCAATGGCAATACTTGTTATGTTATGAATGAAGAGTAAAACTAGACAGCTCTAACAAGATATGACGCATTATTTTGTCTCCTCAACAGTTTATTAAATGCTGCTAACACATCACAAGTGTTAGCTGTTGGACGTTTGTTACTGATTTCAGTTCGTTGACTAGATCGATTTTGATTTGTGTTATCAAAATAACTTCTCTTCGTCATTTTACTGTTATTGCGTTAGTTCAGTGAATGCGAAGAAGCTGAACTATGCAAATTAGCCATACCTTGCTCGTGCTTGCTAGAAAGTTGTTTGCAACTTTCAATTCCAAATATTTTTATAATATTTGTGCCAATGTCATCAACGAACAAATTAAGACAGATGATTATTTAAAAACTCGCAAGTACTTTGGATGGTTGTAGTTCATAAGTCGTATCATTGAGATAGGATCTAAGGTTAGTGTAGGTTACAGGTAGCTATAGTCAAGTTTGATTTTGAGGTGTGGATGCTTAAGTAACACACTGTTCTTGCCTTTTAAATTTGAAAACATTGCAAGAGGTTAAATGGAATCGGAAAGTCTTGATACAAAAAAGATCATTGTCTCGTCATGGTAGAAAGCTGTGAAGTTTTAGTGCTTTCCGCACTTAGTAATGAGCCAGTTTAATGTGAAATGCCATTAGATGGATTACAGCTAGCAGGAAAGCATGGTTCAGGATTTTGCCGCCCTTTGGACAAAAGAAATTGATCTTCACTTAGGAGAACTGTGACAAAGATTACCAGTTGCAATCATTGATTGTCTTTTGTATGTTAATAAGACCATGGTGCGCCCTCTTTATTTTGGAAAGGCCTTCAAGGGCTTCTACGAATGCGATTGCTCAACGATTAATGCGCTTTTAGGTACAAGCCCACAGTTTACAAGCAGAAGACGAAAAAACTTTTAGTTACGCGGACTTGTCATGCCTGTGCTGGATGGTTTAAGTTTGCCTTCTTAAGAAGTGCATTTAACTTCCCTAATTAAACCCGGAAATAGTAATGTATGCTTCATAACTTTTTACTGATTAACAACCGTCGTAGGAGAGAAGTATGGTATTCAGTTGATACGATATAAATGCTATTGACGCATCACTTACGATACTGATTGTTACATTTTGTTCCAGCATTCGTATGCTGCCGGTAACATTAGGTAGAGTGACATTGGATCATTGTCAGAAATTGTTCATTTGCTTTAAAAATCGGAATATACAAAGTCGATATCCATGAAGGCGGAAGGAACAAAAACAAATTTACTGCATCGGGAATTGAGTAACATATGTAGTCACAATTTCACGTTCTTCATTTTACCCAATGCACCCTAACATATATCTCCATAACGTGTAGGACGAAGTGGCACTTCTCCCCGTATAACTGTTTTGAGAACCTGTCAAAAACTGTCGTAGAAGAGAGGTGAAGTAAAGTAACAACTATACTTTTATTGTTATAATACCTAGTTGACCTTGTGTACATTTTCCTTTCCTGACTTCTTTACAGGTATCTGAATCAGAACAAAAGGAAAGGGGGAAAAGATTTGGACAAGGTCAATACTGTGGTGTAGTTTAATGAAGGTTTGTTTGGATTAGTATGCAGTACCTTATCTCACTCTGAGATTTGCCGTAGACATATTTTCCTCCGTGGTATTTGTGAAACATCTTGATGGTAAACACGGCACGGTCCTAGCTGGTGGCCTGTGGTGTACTCAGATTCATAAAGAACTTGCTACACGCACTGCTACCGACCGACAAGCAGAGAGAATGAATGGAACAGAGTCACCATTTTACTACCTGAGATCTAATGTTTTGACAGCCAACGTCTCTACCACCCCTAACGGAACAAGAATGACTTTAATGCCACCGTGCGACGTTCCTCCACAAGGTAGAAACATCGCCTATTCGACTTTTCTTATTTTGGTTATTATTGTCAGTGTCTGTGGCAACTTGCTTGTTTGTTTTGCAATAGGAATGTCCAAACGCCTTCGAAATAGTCCAACCAACTTCTTTATCGCGTCCTTGGCAATCAGTGATCTGCTTTATTCCTTTTTTGTCACACCCATTCGAGTCAGTCAGAATCTCCACAATCAAAAGTTTTGTGTCAGTGAAGATATATGTCGCATGTATATAACCATGGACACATTTTCAACTACAGCCTCCATCAGTAATTTGTTCGTGATAGCCTTAGATCGGTTTCTTGCTATCGTAAAGCCATTCCAATACCACGAGCTAATGTCTAAAAAGAGAGCATTTATCATCATAACAGCAGTCTGGCACTATGCTGCCTTATGGACTGGTCTGTCTGCATTCAGTTGGAAAACGGGAGAAGTCAGTATGCGTGTCAGCAACTACCAATGCGCAAATCAAAATAGGGATTTCTACGTAACCTGCTATTTCGTGGTGTACATCATTCCGCTTACTAGTATGTCGTGTACATACTTGACCATTTTCCGAGTCGCGCTAGCACACATCCGGGCCATTCGAGCACAAGAAGTGAGCTTCCCAGACCAAAGCTCACATTTGGAGGTCGATCATCCAGCAAATAAACGACAAAGAAAACGTGCCAAGCAAACAAGAAAAGAGTTGAAAGCTACCAAGACCGTGGCTGTTGTATATGGTGCATTTGTCGTATGCTGGCTCCCAAGTTGTATAATCAATGTAATAATTTTGTTTGATGAAAAGGTGTTTCCAGCCCTGCTGCGTTCTAATCCAAATGTGTTCAAATTCACCTACTTTACTTTCATTGAGATTTTGCCAATCTTGTCATCAGCTATAAATCCATTTATCTATGGTATTGCTAACAGGCAATTTCGTAAGGCTTTTAAAATCGTCATTCTCCGGTTAATTGGAAGGCACGATTTAGCTGTCAGGATACTACATGATGACATAGATTCCCATTGGACGAAACAGGCACCTTCGACCTTATCGAACTGAGCAGTTACTGCTATGGCGTTTGAATAACGACGACTCCTATGCAGCCGATGTGGAGGAATTGTGTGATACATTGTACTCATCTAGCCTTGTACTGGAGTAATGGTCCCCATTTGTTGACAGAGATATCAACACTTGAATGCAGTCTGTTTTGCTGTTTCGGAATTACAAAACAAAATATGGTCGCTTCAAATCGATCTCGAAACTGGTGATCATGTAGAGAATGTAGGGTATATTTGGAGTTGGGAATTGTCTTCTTGACTTGATCGTAATCAGCTTCAACAACAGAAATAATTGCCTTTTAGCTTTAGCTTAGCTGAGATGCGATTACAGTGCTAAACTCGTTGCCTTTCAATTCAGACCTTCCCAGTAATTTTGTTATTTCGCTGTTGAATATTCGGGGACCTTTAATGTGTGCAAAATAGTAGGATACCAGAAGTGAGCCTTAATGTGATCATTTATGTATATACTTGCCAAATTCTTACCTCAAACTAAACTTAATGAATTATGTGTGACTGAGTTTGCAGGATAGTTAATTAATTATTTACAAATTGGGTTACGTCTGGTATTGGACTTGGGGTGCATTTAATCGACGTCACAGTAATTATTTCTCATATCAAGTTGGGGAATAAAATTGCTCCTATGTAAAAAGGATATGAAAGATATCCGATCCTTTTTCACCACATTAGTGGGCTTCAACACAATTTCGCTCCGTTAAATTGTTCTGCATTTTAAAGCTCCAAAGAGATGTTGTCAAAATGTATGTAAATGACAGAACGTGCGGTGTAGCGATCGAGGAGCTGAACTCTAGACTGGGTTTCGAGACTACAAATCTCACATCTTGTCTGCTGTAGTTCATTTTGAAGCTCTGCGTCACACGTGCTCAATAACCTTTGACCCAATACTGTCTCAACCTCCTTGCTAAGAGTTGTCGTTGGCGTATGGTTTGCTTTACAATGGAAAGGTCGGCGTCAACGACATTTTTGAACAAAGGCTTCACCATGCATGGAATCGAAACAAGACACTCTTACTACATAGTACAGAACCAGAACGTTGTTGGCTATTGGAGAATGACAACGGGATGAAAAGTGATTCAAATCGTGTAAACGTAGACTACATAGCCCGTGAAAGTACCCAGGATACCTGTCCGTGAAATAAACGCCCCATGGGCGTATAAAAGTAATTGTACATGTGCATTTGCTGTGTTGTTCTGTATATAATTTATGGAATATCGTTTGTCGTACCCTTATACTGTCGGGTGCTTAATCCAAGGGGGTTAATAGTTAATAGTTTAATAGTTAGGGAGTCGGAATTTTTTAGAAAACTAGTAAACGGGGGTTTGATTAACTGGGGTGGTGGGAAATCTTCCTGAGTATCATGCTTGATATCTTGGTAGCTCAGTTGTCAGAGCATCTGCCCGGTTAGCGGAAGTCGCGGTAACTTTATATAATTATTTAAAACTGAAAGAAGACATTCAAAGGTATGATTGTGATCTGTTCGAACCAACCAAACGTAAAAATTGTCCTTACATACAAATGGCATGGGGTCCTTGACACTTTAAGTGACTGAATTTAATAAACAGGTTGTGGATGGGTCTTAATAAGGTCTAGGAGTGGGAAAAAACTCCAGAAAAATAATAAGCGCCTTCCTTGCATTAAGCACCCAAAAATACGCATGTTCATATGTTTGGTAGCATCTTCTGTTTTTTTGAGTACTGCATTGTGAAATGTTCACTTCTTTAGCATGACTAGCACCTTGTAGAAGATTCCCCAGAATGTAGAACCGTGGGTCTAGTATATAATAGCACCATGTAGGTACATTGTTCCTGAAAGGATCGTTTAGAAATGGGGTTTTAACTTCCAGCTTTATATGTGTATGCTTGAATCACCAGAACAAAACAATTACTGTAGTATCAAATTAAGAAGATGTGCGTTAAAACTACACGTAGAGTAGGACTAGCATTTTCTAAACTGAGCCAAGCGCCATACTGGAATCTGACGCTGTTATACTACAAGTATGTTGCGTAAAGGATGCCTGGCGCCTTCCGTTTTTACGCCAACGTAAAATTTTGGAATTTTCTAGTCGGTTGTCGTAAATTGTTAGATTTCTTTACATAATTCAACGTTATGCATCCGGTGAGCCTAAAACTGAGTGGCGCAGATGCTTCCAGCCTTTCCCCGAGTAAGTCTGTGGCGTCAGAAATTGATAGATTCTAGGTTCACTTTGATTCACTTATGTTCACAGAAAAAACACTTAGGTGGTTGTAGAATACCAAGTTTTTAAATCGTTACAGCTATGAACTTCTCTGAATGTTGTGAGCGATTGGAATTACCTCAAATTGTTGCTCTTTAAGTTCTCAAAGTTCTCACAGTCAAATGTTTTGAACATTAATAGTTTTTGGAGCATGGGAAACCTACTTCTGCTCTTCCCTTTACGTCCTCTAAAAGTGAGTTGTTGTTTTTGTGGCTTCAAAACAATTATTTTTCCACTAGGATTGTGTTAGGTGATAGAATCCGTTTGTGTTCACCGTTTACGTTTCCTTAGATTTGCATCGATACAAACTTATTTTATCCAACAATTCATGCCACAGCTGTCGATAGTATGTACATTCCCGGCAGGACCACATTTACCTCTGTACACCAAAGTTGAATAGCGCCTTAAAAATCTATACCCAAAAAATTTGTCACATGCATAGTAATTTGCACACTGCTTTTGTCCAGGAACTTTGCAACAAACTTGCCATGTTGTTGAACTTCCATTCCATATTATGATCAAAATGATTTGGATAAGCATCTTTTAGGACTTTCCAATTTGCAGCACATCTACATGCTCACTATTCAGGCAAACCAGAAAACCAAATCCGTCATGGATAAGCTCGCATGCTACTTGTCACTGGGAGACCTCAGTTTGATGTCAATGACTGGCAGGTACGCATTAATGTAAAAGTCTCCTTTGATAGCTTGCTCTACTTCACTAGTTACTCTTTTAGTTTTCCTCCTCCTCTCGTCTCTAAATCGCTGATATGTTGCTTTTCTGAACAATTTTGCTTTTTCCAGCTACTCTTTGAATTTGTTTTCACTTCTTACCTCTTGAGATGTATGACTTCAAACTGCTAAACAGGTAGATGGCACCTGAAAGACTCAGGTGCATCGTTTGCAGAGTACAAATTTGTAGCATGTACTCTCCCAAGAAAGTCATACATAAACCAACATATGAATGCATATTCTAGAGCATTTGATTTCAGTGATTGACTCAGCATCATGTCTTGTCAACCCTATTTGCTCTTCATCATCCAAGGATTCTTTAGTCGGAACAGACACTGATGCAAGTGCCCTGATGGCATCATGCCGAGCAGACCACTTGATTCCAGATAACTTTTTAACGACCAGTTCATGTTTTGCTGATAAGAAGAAGAAAGAGTAGGTTGAAGCACAAAAAAAGTATAAGCGTCTCTTAGAATAGAGAAGAATGAGGCTGCCTTGCAATGCATTCGGAACCAATTATACCCACAAGATTGAGTGAGTGGGTGGCACAAGGCACACAAGGTGCACAGCTATTTATTTCTTTGATTCTTGCTTGAACTCCAGCATATTTTCCCGACATGTTGAACGCATTGTTGCATGACTGGCCTCTGGAAAGATCAATGTCCAGCGCGCGGGCATTCAAGGTCTTCAGGATGTCTGAGGTCAAGGATTCAATTTTGTGTGATTTAATAGGTGCAAAACCAACAAACGTTTCTACGAGTTTGCCGTTTTCAATGTACGTCACAACCAAAGCCAGCTGATCAACATGAGTGACATCTTGAATAGAGTCCACCATAATGGAATAATACTTTGACTCTTCTATGGACGCTAATATATTTTTACTCAACTCATTTTCTAATATGCTAACTGTTTCCTCCATAGCATGAGATTGCTATGATGGATATCTGGATCCTTCATTTCCAAACCGGGCAATATGGTCAAATTTTCCAATGAGCAGCATCATTTCAATAAAGTTACTGTCACCTGAGTTTCAATCATGTGACAATCGCCATGTAGAGCCAACCCTCTCTCTCCCAAGAACTTCACTACCTCTGGATGTTTCCAATCGTCAAAGGCCTTCATTTGAAAACTTCGAAGAATGATTTTTGTTTTAACACAACTTGCAATAAGAGCACACAACTGTTCTTATTGATGGCGAATGAAGAAGCCATCCTCTCTTAATTTTGTCCTTGTCTGGAATTTTTCTGTGATGAAGGGATTTACTAAAAAATTTTATTCGCCCCCTCCCCTCTTTGAAATCCCTTGCTGACTGTGTGTACAAAGATGTCCATCTTCGGCACTCTGTGGGGCCATCTAAGGGTCAGTAGTGTCAAAGATCCTCGGTAATCCTAGTCCACTGCTTTGCATCATTAGAGAAAGGACTGACCAAATGAGTTTGTCCTCATCATCCTTGCCACTTCTTTTGCTGGTCTCCTTGCACGAAGATTCCGATTTTGAGCAATCTGCTGCTTTATCTGTCGCATAAGTTACTGTTTCAACGGCTGATATCATTTGCTTTTGTCCCTTACTTGTCAGTTTGCATATCTTTTCCTGGACACCATAGTTTCCTTCAACCTCGAGTTTTGACTTGAAACGTTGATTTTGGAACATTTTTGTGATTCGGTTTCAGTTTTTTTTTCAACTTTTTCTCTGCTGCACTGCTAGAATAGGACTTGCTGCTGTTCATCTTTCAGATTGACTAGCCTCCAACTCGGAACAACAACAAATAAACCAGCATATAGTAGTCATCATATATGCATGAATACAATATCAGCTCGTCAACAGAAAATGACCAAGGAGACCGCAATTAATCTGGTAATAGTGTAAGAATCATGAACATAACGTAGAAAACAACTGTCAGCGTAACATTGTTCATTAATCCTCCTACCAAAGAAACACGTTGAACAGAAATCAACGCCCTTCATCAAAGGCAAGAAGAAAAGCTCTCAAGGGAGCCTTTGGGCGCGGTCCAGTAGGCCCATTGGTAAATGCATTCCTGACTCCCAGTATGCCAAATAGAGTAAAATTTGCACGAAGTAAGTTTTTACCGCAGTACGTATTAGGGTGACGGCTTGTCTTACCAGTATGTAAAATATTGTATATACAAGCAGTCTTGTTTGCGATTTGCTGGTTTTACATTTTCGTATTCTACTGTGGTGATCAATAGATGTTGGCGTTTGTTGTTTTGTTTGCTCGATTTGGAGGGAGTTTGTTTTAAATGCCTCCAAGACTAGACGAGAAAATATTACTGTTCTATTTCACAATGGCTGTGCCGTTGGTGATGCCATCTGGCACATATTGTCACAATTATTTTCGAAAGGAAAATTTGCTGTGACTGCCCCTCGTTAGATACTTATAACTTGTGTGTTATCCTATACGTACGTATGCTAATTTGTATCTACTTGCTTGACACGTTTGGATCTCAGTACTGCTAGACAGTCGTACTTATTATCATTACTTAAAATAACTTCTATGGTATACTGCATTCAAAGGGTACATGGTAAAAGAAGTGAGAGGAAGTACCCTCCTCATGTCACTATCTGCCTTTAACATTGATGTGTATTCTAGGTCTGTGCAACCGACGCACGTTGAATTCAAAATATGTTAGGCTTTTATGTAACCACTGCAATTTGGAGCAGGGAGGGTGACATTTTCTGTACCTATCGTTCGTAATACGTGCTCTATAGCTGTTGGTGCCGTGTTTTTGAGCTTTTGGACTGTTGGGTGCTTTCTATAATTTGTGAACCGTATTGGTATGCTGTAAATAGATAAGGATTGGTTCTTGGTTTAATTACTCGAAATGTCAAGTCTTAATAGTAAATGCGCAGAAAGGTGTTGGCACGGGAGTGTTGTTGTTGGTTTTCCTTTGTCTTTAGATAAACAGTTCTTATAAACATTGATACTACTTGTCGCAACATTAGTACATACAGTACCTCTTTTGCTAACCTTCGTTTGGTAACCTGAATACCAGTTGCGTCATCAAGGCATAATGTAACTGTAGTCAAAGGACTCAGTGGTCGTAGTCGGATAGCTCAGTAGTATCAAGAGACAAACTAGTTGAAGGATGCTTAAAATTTAAGTTTGGGTGCCAGCCTAAACCACTCAGCACAAGAGAGCACATTGCAGCCCGTTTTACGTACAAGCCTTCGCTTTTGTCCCGAGCAGTGTGTAGTGAATCGTAAAGGAAGATTTATAAGTCCGACCAGTGTAAACTGTAAACAGAGCTACCATGAAACACCAAAGGAACAGGAACCCAAGAATAGTTTTTGAATGCTTGCTTTACTGCATCGTCGACAGCACAAAAAGGAGGAAGACATTACCCGTTACTTTCGAAAGCCTACCAAGACTTTCAAAACTCTCTGACAATTGCCACGTCTTAGTTGAGCACCCAAGGACAGAATAGAAAGAGCACGAGCTTCACTCTCGTCGAACCCTTTGATCTCATGTAGACAAAATCTGAGATTACACATGAAGATGAGGCCGCCATTAATCCAGCAAGTGTACTGCCAGCCACTCACGAAGAAATGACCACCAACTCTGAAAGCAGTGAAAGAAATTTGGAAATCAAAGAGTAGTTCAGACCAATTTGTCACGGTTACCACTAGATTGTAGGTTATAGCAAGGCCTTACTAAACAAAGAACCCAGAAGGATGGATATCGAGACAGAGCTCAAAAGTACAAGTATGGCAGTGGTGGAAATTTCCTCTGACACTGAATTAAATTTCACAATCACCAAGGAAGGTTATAAAATAACTACTCAGTGAGTTCTACTTACCTATGAAGTTTATTTAATGTAAAGTAAATGGAACAGGAGCTTGAAAAGTTCTTAGCTTCGGAGTTTCTTACATTTACAAGCGTGCTACGTTTGTGTATTATTATCAAGGAACACCAATTCTTACGCCAAGGAGTATAATTTAGGCTAAATCAAAGTTACACGCCAATAGGAAAGCTAACTCCATGCCGGAGGTCTTTGGGCCTAAGTACATGAAATGCAGTCTGAAGTCGGACTTTCACAACTGACTGGAATTGGTTTTTTGTGCTCAAACGAGAAGAAAAAAATGCAGGGCCCACCTTTCTTCGACCAAATCTAAAGAAACTAAGATTAGGGTTACTGCCTTTGTCATAAAGCCAAACACTAAGTTTGACCTGACATGTTTTGATTTTTAAATTTCCAGCTAAAGTTATCCCACACCAAAGAGAACCCTTTTTAAAAATTGGGCAGGCGTAGTACGATGTACAGTTGCTGGGTCCAGGCAGCACACTAAAAACGTTCTGCCAAAACATTTGCCGAGTGAGGCTTCTGGGCTTTCTATTCTGTGATCCAAGTATGAACGTAAGCTTGTCATACCGAACTTGAGGCTCTTTGTGTTCGTTATTATGGCCGCCCAATGCCAATCCCACTTAAGAAAAGATCCATGTTACGCCTACAAAACAAGTAAGGCCAGGCTAGATGAACACTTTTTGCTATCACTGATTTTTTATTTCGGATTATATAATGGTATAATTATAACTTTTACCCAGTGGCGGCCTATCTTTTTTCATTGGAAGGGGGGAGGGAAATGGCACCCCTTCATAAAAAATGTCAAGCTTACAAGGAGATTAACAGCCTGGAATTTCCTTCATACTCTGAAGAGTGTCACAAAAAAAGCTTTTAAGTATGTCTAAGCACAATGTCACAAATTTTCAAGCCGATTTTCAAAGTTGGCATCAATTATTGAACAATGAACCAACCAGAGTATTGTTACCCGAGTACTTATGTGCCATTATCAACATAGAGTGGGTATAATATTCATAAGTCTAAATTATTGCGATTTCTGGACATTGTAAGCATTTAAAAACATGCAAATAAGATTGCAGTCTTGACTGTGGCATTGCCTCAAGCAGAGCTTCATTTTCAGGAAAAGGTTCTACTATACAGCTTGAAATACGAAATAGGAAAAGATAATGTCCATCGACAGTAATCCTCTCAATTGGGTAAAACCATTGCATTCCTCTTCAAGATCGAAAAAGTGGGTGAATGATTTCTGATTTGCAAAGTTCCAATTCAAAATACGTAAACTGTCGTCTTTAAAGTCTTACAATGTTGAAAACGACTATTATGAACCAGTAAACTCTTCAAAGCGACCATTGTGAATGACGAAATGAAAAGGGCGAAGCATAGCTCTTGCTTCAATAGCCGAACCAGAACCAACAATATTTCACGGTTAGACCAACAAACAATTTACACAATGAATCGTTTTCTCAAATAATGAGACTTCACGAACATCAACGATAATTCAATATCAAATTCATGAACTGCCACAAATGTCAAATTTTCAAAAACCAGCATGGAATCATCCTCAAATTTGAGACGTCTATTCATAAACAAAAAGGCAAATTTTAGTCCAAAATTAAAATTTTGATGGATCAGAGTTCATAATATCTAAATGTTTCATGCGCCTAGGATGTTCGAGTGTGAACCTTATGATAACATCTTGCACCTTAATTTCAATATCATAATGAACGCGGAGCATGGCAAGACAGCTCAAGTAGGTCTTCAAAGGGCATAAAGCAGAAATGGACCTCTCACACGAACAGGAAGTTACTGGGATTATTGTTGCGATTTGCAGTTCAGTAAAGATATTTGGAAAGGTTATTTTATCAATAACCACATGTTGAGAGATGTTGGCATTGTTCCTTCAAACAACTTCCAATATGTCTCCCATGACTTCAATTCTGTTAACAGAAATCTTGCTTCTGGAAGGTCATCTTCATACATTGCTGAAAACATTGCAAACCTATTCATACAGTTTCTATCCATCAGATTCCTATCTGCAAAGATCTACTCCGCTACTAGCCTACAAGCTGTCACCAGGAAAATTAAAATCAAAGAGAGAAATTCAAGAAACAAGTCACAATTAGGCCAAGTCGTTTGACTTTTCTAGCAGCCAGGCATGCCAGTAGAAGGCCAGGCCAGGTTGAATTAAAAGCAAAAGTCAGTGTCGACAGAAATCACGAAAAAATTGCACCATTATTATTCAAGTAGGTAGCTAGGCCTAAAGTAGTTTTTAAATTCAACTTAGCAATCAGGATGACGACCATTTGCCCTTTTTCTTTGGCAACTTGGAAACTGAAGGAAAGCAAAATGGCAGGGCCTAAGCAGATCAAACCCTTCTCTACCATGTGCTTTTTCCCAGATTTCAAAATACTCTGACAATTCACCCAAAACGGCTGGCTTTGAGTTTATCTTCCTGGCAGAGATTGTGTTTCACCAGAAGATTTGCCAAATTCCTTCTCTCCTCTTTTGTCAACATCTTAAATTTTAAAGCATTGAAAAGACAGAATGGCCAAACTAATATGATGCAACAGGCCTAGTCCAAGAAAAAACACAACAAGTTTTGAGATCGCTGTTCATTGTCTCGTAAAAATATTTGAAAAAATCATGCAGCTCGCGCCATTTCTAAGCGCTGTTCGAGTGCATCAATAACTGGTTTGTCATCTTGAAAATAAACCTATCTTGAAAAGGAGTAATAATAAAGCGTGGACCAATTCTGACAGACAGTTCGAAAACCAATGAAATTAGTGCATGGTTAATTGGGCCAAGCACAATAGTTGTGCAAAATAATGTTGACAGCCAAGATTTTAATCTGTTATAGTAGATGAATAGTTTGCATGAGTTTTGAGCAAAGATTTTTGAGCAAAATTTTTAAACGCAATCCTCAATATTGGTGTTAAACATAAAATATTACAAAGAAATTCCTTTACTTTCTAATTAATCACGATAAAGAAATCATTGGAAATCTGCATGGGGCTCAAGTCCTGTCAGCCCCACTTTGTATCTGTGCCTGATTTTAATGATAAAAATTAGCACAATTATTTTGCATTGCTTTATTCAAATGCTTTGGTTTTTGTGATGTTTTGTATTTCGATTTTGCCCCAATCTTCACTCAATATTTTTCTGCAAATAACCATATTTTTGAACACAATTTCACGTTGTTTTCTTCTTTATACAAAACTTTATCAAAACTGACTTTACTAAGAATTTGTCGGTACATTTGAAAAAGATGAACTCAATTTTACTCGGCTGTCATTCCTTAAAATTTCCAATGATAGAGGATTAACACCTAATAAGCACACTAAAATCTGCCGTGAAAATGGACAATTTTTGTATGTAACACAATCACTTTTCAGCATGCCAGTCCAACATCAAAAACTGGGATGAAAATAGTGGCCATCTAACCCAGACTTTCAAAGTCCAACGTTTTCCTCAAATACCACCTTTGTTAGTTCCAAGTATTTTAGGCTAAACTGTTAAACTTCATCACACATTCTAGTGGAACTGTTAAGAACTTTGTTGTCCCTTCCAGTAGGCTTCTTAAATTGTTGAATGCGTCAGTAACTGTTATGTGTATCTTTAGTTTTAGTCTATTAGGAATTAAGACTAAACCGTCACATACTTATATATGTAGCTTATAAGCATCATGGGAAGCAATTGTAGGGTTTAACTTTGTACATATCGTTTGTACATAGTTCGTGGGCGGATCCCAACCAAAAACCAAGGGTATCCTGAGGGGGTTTGCCTCTGAGAAATGTTTTGTGGCTACGTGCTTTCGAGCAAAACCGCGCCCAATTTTGAAAATTTTCCGATTTAAAGCATGTCTCAAGTTCAGGGAGTGATATAACTAACATGTTCTAATAGCAACTTGAAAAATGATTGAAAGGACTCAAGTTGACAAATGCCAAATACACATAATTCTACAAAGCTCCATACTTCTATTTTGATGTCATCACCCAGATAAAAAAGAAGACCAACTGAGGACATTTTAGCAAATCTACACCTGTTCTTCGAAGAAGCAGTCAGAGCGACACAGGCCAGAAATGCTTGGAAAGCATTAATTTTAGGGAACCCAACCCAATGTATATATGGGTTATACATATGATACGGGTTATACGTATGTTTTCAGCTAATCAGCTGGGTACCACTAAATTTTATTTTATTTGCGGCAGCTTGGGCACTCAAAGACCCTAAAAACCATAACTTCTCCAACTTAGCTCATATTTGAGCAAGGGGTAAGATACGGTTTACATTATGCAAACTGACTTCTTAAACGCTCATCTCACGTTAACTCAAATGGGTAAATAAACTTCAAAATTGGCCATCCAAAGCAGGACTCAAAATAATTCTTTAGGCAAGAGTTGGTCAAATAACTTAGGTAAATTGCCCGAGAGTTGCAGCTACTACTATTGCAAAGCATCTGGAAACAAGAAAATTGGCCACAAGGGCAATACGTTTTTCAAACAATTCATTTACAATGTTTTTACCAAGGAGTTGATGGACTATGATGCAAAGAATGAACCTCCTCGTAAAGTTTTTCTTTCCTTTGTAATTAAAGATTCAAATGGTATACCTGAAGTAAAAAAAACAAATTGTTCTTGCACTGCTGGGGTAATTTCTGCCTCAATTTGATTTAACTTGAGCCTCAGCGAATATATACGAAGCTTAAGTGGCACCCTGATTAGTGTAACCAATACAGCTGTTGTCTCCTATTTATGCCAATACAGTTCTGTAAGAGCTTTGGGGTTGATGAGAGTTAATGGATAGTTATCCACCTCCAATGGCCCTGGAAAGGGATCAGTAGACTTTAGACAAACTAGGAAGACTGATACACAATTGCTATTTTTGCTGCTTAGATGCATACCCCCTTTTAAGCAATCAAATTATTTAGACCCAAATTTCAGGTCAACAAAATAACTTAAGGGCAACCACTATACTCGAGTCGAAGTATGCTTGTGCCAGATAAAGTCACAACCAAAATGAGGCCAAACAACAGCAGCAAACTTCTTCACGTCACTTTATTACCCTGCAGATAAAAAATCTGTTTAACAAGACTGTCAGGATTTGCTCCAATTCCTCCAAATACGTCATTTTAAATAATTACTGTAATTTCACGAAGATCTGTTAAATCTAATAAGCCTAAGTACGTATCATTTTCTCCCTGAAAAATGGTTACATGAAATTTTTATTGTTTGGACCTTAACATACTTATCTATTTGCTCGCAAAAATCTTATTTGTAAATTAAATTCTACGAGTGAAAGACAGACTATTTTTCGGACAATTTTTCACGCAAGCTAATATCTGCAAAATTGGCACTCTAGTTTTCGCAAGGAACATGTAAGCGCTTAAAAAGAGAACAGCTGAGGTTTAGCGAGTTTTTAATAAGCCTCTGACTAGCGGCCACTTGATCTTGGAACTAAAAGTGGCCGCTAAAAGAAACTCGAATGTACAACAACCTGTAGTTTAACCAGCCATTTAAACTGTACCAGAAGCTTAGTTTACCAATTTCAGGTCACATGACAACTTATCTAAATAAGGTTCAAGAGGACTATTACCACTTTCAAAAAATCTGAATGAATCCTAGAAGACAAGGAATACACCCTGGATCTGCCCCTGCTACTCTTGTGCAAATCTAGTTTTCATTCCTTTCTAAATACACCATTAAATTCTAATCATAGAAATAGGAGGACTAGAATGAGAACTCTATTGTTTTCCAATCCAAAAGAAGGGTCAACATAGGAAAGCAAATGTGGCAGCATGGGAAAGGCAAGAGTAGGTTCACCCAAAGCGTGCCTGGACATATAATTTTGGAGACGATTGCCATTCCTCATTGTACAAGCTTTTCAGTGGCAAAGGTAAGCTGTCCTATTTGTATAGTTGTTTTTATATCAAATCTAATGTTAAGCTTTTCCTGTTTTAGTGCATATTTCTATAAATTCTCAAGCTGAAATTCGAAAAGCCAAGCACCGATTGTTTAGGCCTCTTTGTACTGCTGTGTGGCCATCACTTTAACCCTGTCTTGAAAGATTAATGACCTCGCAAGTGTGTGACTTGGTTGTTATTATAGTGGCATGTGCTTCATTTACATGAAACGAAAGTATTGCCTCGTCAGTGTTACTAAAGTTTAAACATAAGTATAATAGAGGCTTACATCAATCATTTTCATGACATTATTGTTTAACAAAATGAGAGTAGACGTACTCTTTTTGTAACATGATTCAGGTTACGTGGCATCATTATGCAGAGAATGAATGAAATTCCACGAAATGTTTTGTCCACTTGCAGTGTAGATTATCTACAAGTCACTAAAGGCATTACTTGCAACCTTTATCATATGCCAAATGTCCAGGATGATATAAATTTTTGCACCCAGGCGTGATGGACGAGAGAAATATGGACAAAAGTTTGGAATATCACACCAAAGTTCATTATCCATGGACAGATTTTTTGATGCACCATCAAATATGATATCAAGAACATCTGATCCTATATTTTGAGATGATACTGATAATCTCTTTGCAGGACATAGAAGGTGAAGGACTTTTCTCGCAAACCTGTAGACTCTTAGCTGTAATATTGCAAACTCCTATATTTCAGTTGAATATCGTGACCCAGAAGTCTAACTGTGATTTTGTATCTCAAATTTAACTAGTTGCTTGCCCATACGGCCAAAGTTATTAAGAAAAGTATCAGACATACCAGGTGGCATCATTTTTGTTTTAATTCTTTAAAACCTTCAAAAATGTTTTTTTCATGTTGTTTTCTTTCCTCAACTTACGTAAAATGGTATTTTTCCTGGTGACAAGTTTGTCATACTACTTCTTTTACTTTCATAGAGATGTTCAGTATGACTGCTCAAACCTTTTCTGTTCTGCAGGTGGTTCAGCTATTTGCATTCAATTACTTTGAATGATGTCAAAATTTCTCATTTTGGAGGTAGCCTTGGCTTACTGGCTATCTTTTGCATATGTACAGGAAAATTAAAAACAGATGGGACACTACCATCCTTGAGGCATTTCCTGTAGAGGCTCTGAGAATAAGGCAACTTTTACGGGTAGGCAAAATCAGCGGAGAGGTAGTGTTTCTCACAAAGCTAGGAATGTAGATTGGAGGCACTGAACGTCTATGGTTGAATTAAGGTGGCAAGACAGTTTCGGATGGGTAGTTTTGGATGCTGGATGCACTACAAAGCCAGACTGTAGGGGTTCTTTTTGCAACAGGGAAAGCTTCAGTTTCACAAGCGAAGAAAAGTTCTTTCACCTTTGCACAGAAATTCACAAGATCTTAAATCATTTTCCTTTGATGACAAGGTAAAACGACAAAAAATTGTACCAAAATTCACCCAGATCGTAGAATATAAATTGGAATGCTAATGGTAGCAACTTCAAATGATTGTAAAAGTAAAATCTTGGCTATGGTTTTTCATAATCATCATTATGCAGGTGAAAGAAGTCATGAAAGGCAAGAGCATGCTACAGTAGGCATCCTGTATTTCGATATCAAACTTTCGCTTTATCAAACAGATTTTTAAGTCCCTTTAGTTTTTTGTAACATTTGTTTAGGATTAAAAGCTGGCTATCACGAACACCGCTAGTGCAAACTTTTCACTATTTCGAACCAATTTTCTAATCCCTGAATTACAGCGGGTTAAGGGGTTATAACCTTATTGTTTATATATTTATACTTGTTCATAGCAGAAGTTGCGGTCTACAATAATGACTACCTTTAACTCTGACTTTCATGTGATCAGTAATCCAGGATCTATCTGCAAATGCTGAATTTTATAGGAAGACTTGCATCCCTCTGATAATCAGTTTCTATTACGTATAGTCTTAGATACTAATGTGAAATAACCACCAGCAAATAAATTCAAAACAAATTCAGCATTGGAGTTTTGTGGATACAAAAAGTACTCCATTCTTACAATGACATTAAAGAAGCCAAATGATAAATAAATTGTACAAAGAAATGAAACAACATATCCAAATGAAGAAATAAGCAACAGTCGCTGAAAATGTTGGCTTCCATTTTTTAGATGTAAAATGAGGAAAACAACTCTACTCCAACACAATCACCGATCCTGTTTTGTAAGACTCCTCGCATGCCCTTGTGATATAACAAGCCTGTAGTACTTCCTCTTTAGTGATAGAAATTGGGCGTTTACCTTCAAAAACATCTGCAAAATGATCAAGTTCCCTTTTATAGGCCTCAGCAAACCTTGCAGGGAATGAATAATGGAGAACATCGTCAGAAATACCATTCATATCTGAACAACAAACCTGTGTTTTCCGTACGCTCTTGCTTTCTAACATACCCTTACTTCCATGCACTTCCAAACGTTGGTCATATCCGTATGACGATGCACGGCTCAAATCCATGTTTGCAAGAACGCCACTAGCAAATTTCATGGTCACCAAGATAGTATCCACATCACCTATAGCTGCTATATCTCCATGAAAAGCACTAGCCTGTGCATACACAGTCACTGGCTTTTCCCCCACAATCCACATAATCATATCAACATCATGTACGCAACAATCATGAAACATGCCACTGGAACCCTTCAGGTAGCTTATAGGTGGAATAGGCGAATCACGATTGCAGGTCTTGATTGTATGCACATTCCCAATTCTTCCATTTGTTACATCCTCTCTGAGTTTCGAATGACTTGGATCAAACCTCCTATTTAATGCACAAAGCAGAGGAAGGTTTTGCTTTTCTGCCTCTTCGTAACATTGAGCTACGAAAAACGTGAAGAAAACAATATATTAGCAAATTCTCAGAATAATTGGTTTCCACCACTCCAATGTCATCATAGCACATTCTGGCCTTTGAAATAAATGTTAAGCTATGATGGCGTTCATATGTTTTTGAAGTTTTGGGTCCGCAAGCATAAAATGATTGTTCTTTGGAGGGAACGTTTGCTTGGAGAACACAAGGTGGAACATAATTATGTTTCAAGGTTTCACATTAGCAGAGAAATTCGAAAAGAACTATTTGTTGATAAACTAAATGGACCAAATAATAATTTTAGTATCATATATGGCATGTTACTATATACAACATGTTGATCTGTTGCAAAACACTTGGCTATAACTCTATTAATTAGTGCCTCAGCTTACAACAACACTTCTTAAACAAAGCAATTTTAAAGAAACAGTTGGAATGTTATACATAGCAAGTACGTCGAGTATTAGACAATACACAATGCAGAGGTCAGACATTGCACATTAGTGACATTACCTTGTTACATTATTATGTAATCAGTAATCCCAAAAAGGAGGAAGTGTGTATATTTCTTGACGTCAGGTTATGTAACAGGAATAGTACGTTTGCTACAAAATACTTTGTCTGGCGTCATTTTGAACCGCCAAGCTGTAGATATATTCACAAGTGATTTTTATCGGGAGCTCGTGAGCTTTACCTTTGTCGCCCTACAGTCTGCGACAAAAGTGGAGGCACTGCCCGGATCTACAGCAGATGTATAAGGGATCAACACAAGAACCTCAAGGTAGGCACACGCGAGCAACTTTTGGCACAACCTGACGGCAACTAAGTTGTCCGTGTGATTGCATAATAAAGTTACTCTGTGGTTACAGGTAAATTGGCTCCAAGTTGTCCTGGGAGGATCCAACTCGAGATGAAAAGGTAAAAATTTACTTTTTTGTAGCCAAGGAAATTTTTAAAAGGGGTAATGTGTTTCTTTGCTGAAAACACTGGAGAGTGCAAACTTGGAAATTCAACTTTGCCTGACCTAACTGTCTATAACACATTTGCAAGAAACCATTTTCATGTGATACTGTCCCACAATTTTTTGAGTAGCAAATTTAAACAGGTTTTTAGTTACATTCAATACTAGATGTTCTCCTAGTTTTCATATGTAGAAAAATGTATTTAAGCATGATATGATTGGCAAGTCTCTCCCCTTCCCCCATTCTGTATAAAAGTTGGATGCTTTGGCACTGCACTTGAAAAAGTAGTTTCTACTGAATGTGTTGCCTTCCGCTTCCTTTGAGCACAAATTTAATGGTACTTACTTTCTGTGACCGAGCTGAGGTCCTTTTATTTTGAGACAGTTCGTAATTAAATCTCACACCAATACCTCCCCCAGCCTACTCCTGACCAGTCATTTTCAGTGCAACTATTTCGAGACTTTAGGATCAAAGTTCAAACCTGTCTAATGTCAGTTAAGTGCCACTCAAATGTCTCAGAAGAAATATGACGTAGCAAATTTAGGACTTGAAGAAAATGTATTGTATTCTGTGTAAGATAAAAAACATAGTTAAATCCTTTTTGCAATACACAAATCCTTTTGCAATACACAAGTGTTTTGTATAATGTATACACAAGTATAATATAGTTATGTTTCCATAAGCTAGTGCAAGGAACTGAAGTGGCAAGATATTACAAAAATGTTATTAAAGGATACAAGAGATTCATAACGCAAAGCAATGACACTTTTCGCAAGTTACCAAAATTGGTCTTTTCTTTATATTTCTTATGTGCACAAAAGGTAGCATCACTTTAGCAAGGAGTATCACCTTATATGTACTGATGCATGCAGAAGTCACAACAAAAGATATGAACATCATTTTTGGTCTTACCTGTAGTTGAAGATACGTTTCTCATTTGTTAAAGACTTTAATGGGTACAGATTCATGAGGTAAGGCTTCAACGGAAAGGCGTCATCCTCAACCAGATAATATGGAATGTCTCATGTGCTTTCAGAAAGATCAATTGAGGAGGTAAAAGTGTATCTCCTTCGTCTATCACCTTAAATAATTTTGAGGAGCTCTACACACCACCATCACTTAACCGACCAGTTGTACCAACGTCCATATACAAAATTTCGTAATCTGGCCCCACCATAACCAGCAAAACGATACTAAAGTAACCGATACAATTAAAGTATGCGGATCGAGAGTTTAGGAGTGGATTTATCCGAATGTGCTTTCCATCAATTGCCCCTATACAGTGTGGGATATTCCACTTGGTATCAAAATCACCGAATACTGCCCTCCATGCTTCCTAATTGTGTGTGAGCTTAATTTGACCCATAAATGAGTTGTTGATAGCTTTACATGTCTCTGCGACGATTTTACCTAAACTTGTGGTGACACTCGAAACTGAAAACCAAGAGATTTGAAAGATTCACCTCTAAAAGATCATGCAAAATTTAAGCGAGTAGCAAACAGATTATATCCAGGTATTGCAAACACGAGGTACTTGTGTCATTGATTTTAAGGTGATCTATCCAAGCAATGATTTTTTAGTTGTTTGATAACGACTTGCTGCTTACATTCCAAATAAATATGGTACATATTGGGTCGTACCATAATTAAGCCCAGTATTAGTAAGTCAAGTAGTGGACGTGTAAATATACTAGATTTTTTCTACTTTTTGATTGCATTGTTTATATTTTTATATTATTTCTAGTCTTGTTCTGTTATCCTTTACCTTGTATCTTTCAGTGAATTAGTAACGTATCTACAAGTAATAAAAGACAACAACGTACAAGAGACCTTTCGTTATTTGTATCTTGAGTGTGCTTTTATTGGCGTTTTAGGAATTTCTTGGGTGATAAAGCCATCATCATTCTCTGCCAAGATGCTTCTCACTATAGGGTAGGAAAATACTGTCAACGAAGTGATCTGTTTCATGAATAGCACAATCTGCATACAGTCTGCAAGGGCTGTAATTAAAATTGGGCACTTACCTGTGGCCAAATACCGCAGTGTAATAAACAAGCGTTCTTCTGCCTGATATAGTTGCTCATCACTTTATCCTCACAGTAATTTTTAAAACTAAATTCAAAAAAGTTAGGAGCAAAAATTCTTACCCAAATCCTTTTCTTCCTCTCCTTTATCTCAAGATCTTCTTCGTCCAAGACTATGTAGGTCAAAACAGCACTTTTTGCCAAAATGCCCAAGTTGCCATTAAGTTGCTAGCAAATTTCACTCTGTGAGCGAAATTTGCCAGCAACTTTTTCCACGGAATGGAGGCCATCCTCACTTCAAGCTCTGACAAGGCAACTTGTGAGCAACTGGACGACAGCTTTTTCAACAACATATGTTATTCCATACACATGGGCACTTTTAGGGCAATTTGCGAGTTGCTGGGAGGCTGAGCAAGCAGGTTGTCCTAAACGTGAAAGTTGCTCGTGTGTCTCTACCTAGGAGAGTTTGGAGGCGCATCTCAACAATTACTTCGTGATTGCAATCTCAAGGGATTTGTCACCGAAGATGTTAGGCTGGCCATTAATCCTTTGTTGATAAATGTACTTACCAGGATGGAAATATTTCATTACAAGTAGATTGCTTTGATGTGATATAGTTTTACAACCCTTACCACAGCAACTGGGCCTTAATAGGGAAAAATATTACCAAGAAATTGAAATAGTGGGGAATTATGGCAACCTTTTTCATACCAAACATGTATCAAAACTAGCCAATCAAAGGCAGAAAGAGTTCGTTTTTCACTTGGACTCTTCCGATAGTGCTTTGTTTCTTCATTTTCTTTTTGTTCTTTTCCTTTCTTGTTTATGATTGGCTAGTTTTGATACATGTTAAGCATAAAAAAGGTTTCCATATACATATACTGTCCTTTCTGATGATTCATACTCAAAAGCATTTAAGTAAGTTTTTCGCGAAATGACACAAATTTTCAAGGCGATCTTACAAAACTATGCATCAAATCAACGGAGCAACTACTTGTGTGTATTGTGATCAAGACGGACATCGGAGCAATGGAATCCTAGACAATTTTCCTCATCTTCAGGGAACTACAATCGCTGACAATGACACAAAACTAGAACTGCCTATTCACCCGCTGTTGGAACTTGGGGAGTATTCAAAGATCAAAATGCAAGTGCCACCAAATATCGGAAAAACTGGGAAGCCTGTTGCAGAGCTGATTGAGTTCAACTGATATTGCCACCTAAATTCTTCTAACAAAATCTTCTGTAGAGGAGTATGATGGCCTGCGCAGGCGTGATGTCCTGGGACTGGAAGACAGACCTAATGGTGATCAACAGTCTACCAGGACTACAAGGAGCAACTGACTCAAAGCAAAGATGGCCAATATAAGATCAGACTTATGTGGATGGTGGACCACCCTCAACTGGCCAACAACAAGAACACAAGCCTTGTTAGACTTTCAAGCCTACTCAAAAAGTTAACGAATGACCTGAGGTTATTTAAAGAATATGATGAGATAACACAAGAGCAGCTTCGCCAAGGCAATATCAAAAAGCACCTGCTGTTATGATAGACAATTCTACATACCACAAAAGCTGCAGAGATAAGGGAAACTGCAGAAACTACAAAGGTACGCATCATCTATGATGCATCCTTTAAGCCAAATGGAGAGAGCCCATCACTAAATAAATGCTTAGAGATGAGACCACCACTACAAAAACTGCTGAGGGATTTGTTGATTACAAACAGACTGAAGCCTATTTTCCTTTCCTCAAGTACGCATTCATCCACATGATCAAGACTGTCTCTGTTTTTACTGGATTAAGGACAATCACTCTAACGAAGTGACAGCATTCCAGTTCACAAGGGAAGTTTTTGGCTTAGTCCATCCCCGTCCTTATTTGGTGGAACCATCGAATTCCAGCTTGATAGCATTCGAACTGAGTATTCAGAAACTGTAGAAGAGATCCAAAAAGATCTCTGCGCAAAACATTGTCAGTGGAGGTAAAACTGAGGAGGTGAGGAAATGACCAAACGAGGGATGCTGGGGATCCTAGCCTCGATCTATAGCCCCATAGGATAGAATTCACCTGTACTAGATGGAGGCCATGTTTGCCTTGTTGCATAATGGGGCAGTATCCAATCTACTTGCCACCACAAACTATCTTCAGCCAGAAGTCGATAAACAATGTCCACCTCAAAACACTACATGGGGGGAGACTACATGCTTGACTATGTAGGACCATTTATTTACAAGAAAGCAAGGAAGCAAGAGGGATAAGCCTACATCCTATTGTACAGCTGCAGCTGTAAGTGGTGCTTTACACCTTGATCTGCTACCAAGCCAGGACTACGAAGATATGCTAATGAGCCTCCAAAAATTCATCACAAGACATGAGAGACCAGAGATAATGTCTTCAGACAACTATTCCACATTTGTTCCTGGAGCAAAATGGATACACAAAGTGATGAAAGAAGAACAACTATTTTCTTGCTAAACCAGAAATGAAGTGGCAACTTGATTTCAACAGAGCACCATAGTGGTGTGGTCAGTTTAACCGTATCATAGGACTAGTCAAGCAATCGCTACTCAAGACCACTGGACGTTCTACTCTGGAAGATGACATCCAGTGCTTACACCAAATTCACTCATAATGTTTAGTAATGCAAATTTTATCGTTCAAGAGAGCCTGAACCATATAGAGGAGACAGACTTGTGGAAACAAATGAGATATCTCCAAACATGTAAGGATCGAGTGTGGAGCAGATGGAGAGAGGAACACCTCAGATCCCTACAAGAACAACAGAATCAACTACAGAATTGAAAGCAGTCAAGCCTAAAAATTGGAGATGCAGTCATGATCATTTTAGAAGAACCAGAGTAATTGGAAGACAGGAATTATTATCAAACTCATACCTGGCCATGACAAGGTTATCTGAGCTGTGAGGTCAAGAGCTGGAAAATGGATACTAGAACGAGCAATTCAGCACCTTGTATGCACTGGAGTTGTCATGTGATCGGGTTCTAGATGCTGGCTTAACTAAGTGTGATAAAGCAACAATGGCATGGTTAAATCCAGATACATACGAGTTTAGACCATGATGAAATGCAGGAGGAATAGCCAATGCTCACGTCAGACACCAGCTGGAGGATGAAAAGGGGAAAAATACGAAAATGTGAACTCTATTTGCTACCTTTGGAGGCTGTTGGAATGCTATGCACATTTAATACATCAAGTATCAGACATTGAAAAATGCAGATTTTAGACATTGCACATTAGTGACGTTACCTTGTTACTTAATTTTGTGATCAGTAATCGGTAATGTGTTTATTTTTTTATTTCAGGTCAAATTACAAGAATAGTTTGCAATAAAGTAAGGGAAAAGTTCTACTTCAAGTATTTACATTGAACCACCAAGGTGTAGATATATTCAGGAGACGAGATTTTTATCGAGAGTTCGGAACTTTTTTCCTTCCTCAACCTTCAATCTGTGACAAAACTAGGTACTACTGGGACCAAATGTTTTTCCCCGAAAAAGCAAGTAGCCTTTTCTAGAAAAGTGCTGGAGATGGCATTATCATATGTACCAAAGTTTTGATTGGTTAACTTCCATTTGCACTGAGAGTACTCAAGCAACTATTTTGTAAATTCTTACAAGAAAAACATTTACCTGTTTCATATGACAAATGGTAACAAAGCAGTGAATTGACAAAGCAGTGAATTGACAAAGCAGTGAATTAACAAAGCATATCAAAGTAAGTAAAAATATCACTTTCATCACACATTATGGACATATAATTGTCAGCTTACACCTGTTGGCATTGTAAATATAACTGTAGATTTACCACACACTGTTGGGCATTGATTTTAAATCCCTGTTGGTGAGAATGGTCTGCAAAATGAGAGGTATCTCAATTAAAAGCAAACATGATTATAAATCATGTATTCATTCTTCTTGTAACTAGCTGTTAAGCCAACAGAGGTACAGCTGTTTGCTGATGCTTTGATGCGCCTCACAATAAATGAATGTTCACCTTCTGCTTTTCCCTTCCTACATCATTGAGGAGCCATAGATTTGGTATAGTGTTTCTCTTGTAATTATTATTTAAAACACGTTTTCCCACCTCAGACTGTTTCTGTAATTGGACAAAGGTAAAGTCAATTACCAAATTTCTGTCAATTATATGTGTATATCTCTTAAAAATAAGAACCCATTCAGACCAAATAATTGAGGAAGTGTTGTACTCTTATCACTGCTGGACAAGAATATATACTGTATCACTGAGAAATCACTTGAAAAAAATATAAATATATACCTATTATGTCTGCTTCTACGGCAATAGGCTTTTCACAGAGTACTGCTTTACCCCTTTTGAGACAATTCAAGACAATACTTGGATGTGTGCGAGTAACGGATGCAACAATGGCACCATTAACCTTTGTATCATCTGTAACGAATGGGAACATAAAACATACTTGAAACCTCTGAAGATAATTCCTACTAAGAGTTAAAATATGGTTATGCTACTGCAAAGGTGTTAATGAGAGCAAAAACTGACAAAAATGGAAACAAACATTTTTGAAAAAAAATAATTATCAGGGGAGGTTGAAGACATGCTCCTATCTACACAGTATGATGTAAAAGGCAGCATCTGTCTCCATTTCCTTAATCTTCAGTCACACAGCTGTACACTCACACTATTTCATGCATTTGGGGGCCTAGTTTAATGCAACCACTGTGTGGTCAATCTGCATAGTATGTCCTGTACCTGCTGAGCACTAAGCATAGAAACATTTCATGACACTGGGAAATTTGTAATATAACCTTGTCAAAAGGTCCACAAATGACCTTCCCCTCTGCCACTAAGCCATTGGAATGGTCAGGTAAACTTTTAATTGTGTTCACTTAAATAGATAGTCAACAATGATAGAAAACGTTTTATGACCATTTATGTCAAAGTTGCTGCTACAGCTTATGCTGCTGCTGTGGCTTATGATGCTGCTACACTCAAAAAGGAACGTGTCTTTGAACATATAATGAAAAACTACTTAACTAACAGTCCTTCTTTACTTCTTTATCTTTAATGTGTTTTCATGTACTAATAAACTGGCCACTATGTTGTCCAACTATATTAAAAGATGAAATCCTTGTAACATAGAGACGCAGTATTACCTAACACAGTAAATTTTCACTTCAGACTTTACAACGATCTCTTAAAACTTTTTCATTTTACACCAACAATTTATACTTTTGCAACACAATTCAATTACAGAAAAGTTTGAAAAACTATGCGGAAGAAATGCAATAACCAATAAGAAGACTGGAAAGTGCCAGAGAATAATACGATTGGTTAATTCCTGCTGTATGCCCAGTAGACTATCAACAACACGTACAATAAATCCAAAGAAACATAAAACAACGCCCACCTAAATTCTTCCTCAATACATAAACAATAAATTCAACGAAATATATAAAACAACGCCCACTTAAATACGTTTACACTTCTCCTCCAATCTTTCAAAGATACAACATTGGGGTTTTTTATATTTGTTTTTGTAGCTGAAGAAGATCGGACAAAACTCAACAATTAGGAGAAAAGTCTATGTATTTGTATACTAAACTAAGTTGTCCTCTGAGCATAGGCCCAGCATTGGAAAGAACTTTTGTAGCTGAGGCCCAGATATTGGTTTAGTGGAGAGGTCAGCTAGGTTATCAGAACAGGCAATGTATGTTGGTTGAATAAGACCATATTTTACTTTTTCTCTTGGTGAAGTAATATCTCATTGAAATGTGTTTGGCCCTTGTGTAGTCACCATGGGACTTGCTAATGGTAATAGTAGCTTGATTGTCTATGTTCATCCTTCTTTAATACAAATACCCAACGGCCTTTTAACACTTGCTTATCATGAGGTACTGTAGAATGGTGCAACAAAGTCCAAGTGTTATGCTTTTGCAGAGACTCCATTTCTACATTCATGGCATTGGACCAGTGTTCCCTGTCATTTGCTTCTTCTACAGCTTGACGGTAGGTATTAGGAACCCCCGTTTTAGAGAAAGCTTTACTGAATAGTGCATTAAAGAATTTATCTTGTTGTTTATCATGTGCCATTTCCTTCTTTTCAATTTCAGTAATGGATTTACCTTCAGGCAGAACTTCTGACACGATATTGCCAGTGTGAAGTTTCTTGTAATTAGGTCTTGGTTTGCTGGCACATCGCTGACTTGAATGAACTGTGTTGTCTCTTTGTTGTGAATCAAATCCACCTTGCTTAGATTGAGTCAGTGTAAGTCGGGGAGGGTCATCATGAGTAGTGAGGATGGTGAGCAGTAGCTCATGATGATGAAGATGATGATGCAGCTTATGATGATTATTATTATGATTGACAATCATTGACAATACTGCTACTGCTGCTACTGCTGGAAGTGGTGACACTGATGATGTGACAATGAGTCAATAATGATGACAATGATGGCAATGACTAATGCGTACAAGTTATTATATAAATCTCAGATTTGGAGCCGTTGCTTCCCTCATGGAATCTATATTTATGGCTATAGTCAGGGGCAAATCCAGGGGCAGGTCTAGGAGAAAATTCAAGTGTATTCTGGGGGTTGTCCCGAAGAACTTTTTTGCAGAATTATTAATCAAATTGCAGCATCTTAGTTCCCCAATGCCCCAATGAAACAAGTATATTTCTTCTAACTTCATTCTTATCTAAATGAGGCAAGGAGTAAAATATGATGCAACTGATTAAAGTCATTATTTAGATCAAAGTTAAACAACTGTCTGGTTGGATCTCTATAAACGAAGGTCAACTGACTAAGACTTATTAATTAAGCCAAGCTACAACTTCTTTATTTGCAAAAAAACATTATATACTTTTTGATACAAGAAAGGAATAACTATACTTCACTGTGGTCATAATTTGATCATGAAAATGCTCCTTCAGGTCCACTGTTATGTTCAGCCATTTCATCAGCAAAATTTGCCAATTTCCAATCATCAAGAAACAACTCAAAAACCTCTAACACACTTCTAAAGAAGCTCTCTTGGTCTATGCCTGCATTTCATGTAGCTAAAGCAATCTCATTCAAACCAAAACAAGCTTGATTAAACAAACACCACTTGAGCTTCCGATATTCTACATCAAGGATTTGGTTTTACTTTGTCACACTTGTAAATGCATCATCTGGTAACTCTGTTCTGTCTTAGCATCAAAGGCTTGTTAAACAGTAAATACAATCAAGAAGGTAAAACTTCAACTTCTTTTTATTCCAACTGCTCGTTCAAAAAAGGACATGCAGAGTAGGCAACTAGTGAAATATAGATAACAGAATAAGTCACAGACTATTGCCTAAAAGAAGGAATAACAATCGGCCTATTACACAGATGTAACAGTGCCTTCCCCTTCAGAAAACTGCAAAGCTACGTAATGAAATGAAGAAAATTACATCTCAACACAATCAATTTTTACTTTGAAATCTCACTACACAATTCTAACAAAACAGCTGAGTCCTTAATGTGATGTGAAATTTCAACTGAAAAATGATGCAATCTGACATCAGCAAAAAAATGGGCATGAATCTTGCACTTGTTGTACCTCGTCAGCAATCGAGTCAGTAGTGTCAGGCATGGGAGCACGCGAAAGGTAATCACCACAACCATTATCCTTGGTGTTGATGAATTTAATGTCATAAGCATATGCTGACAAGATCAGTGCCCAGCATTTAATTCTTGATGAAGCCATCTAAGCAATGCACTTTGGATGAAATTGTAGTCAATGGATGGTGGTCCATATGCACGGTAAATCTTCAGCCCAGCAAGTACTGTCGAAAACGTTGCACAGCAAACACAACGGCGAGGGATTCTTGCTTGATCTGTGCATAATGTCTCTTGGCTTCGGACAAACTTCTTGATATGAAACCTGAGAATCATGCTGGCTACGGAACTCTTAACACAGCACCAATTCCAACAGGATATGAATCAACAGTAAGCAGCAGCTCCAGCTCTACATCATAATGAGCTAAATACACACTGTCGGAGATGAAACTTTGCATTGTCCTGTGCTGTAGTCCACTCCCTGGACTTGTTCTTTTTCAGCAGACTGTACAGTGCAGCCATGTAGTACGCTAAGTTCTTCTAAAGGGTGTGTAATAGTTCACTAATGAAAGACTAGATACACAGACTATTTTGTATGGCTCTCACTTTAGACTCAGTAGGGTGAATCCCTTTTGCTGACACTTTGGATCCTAAGTATGAATCCTAAGTACTCAACTTCAGGCATCAGAAATTGAAATATACTTTGTTGCAAGCATAAGCCATTGCTTTGCAGTGTAGACAGCACACAATGTAAATTCAACAATTGCTCCTTCCCATTTTTGTGAGTAACTAAAATGTCATCAAGGAGCACACATACTCCTGGTAATTCTTTGAGCAAGTTTTCCACTGCTCTCTGAAATAACCCAACAAAAGGACTAGCACCAAAAGGTAAGCAAAAATATCTGTAGAGTCCACAGTGAGTATTGATCACTGTAAGAACAATTGATGCATCATCCAGAGACATCTTGTGGTAAGTGTTTTAAGACATTTTATGGTACGTTCACAGAGTCGGCTTTTGAGTTAGCCCAAATGATTATGTCGTCTTGAGCACTGACTGCACCATCAATTGGAGAAATAATCTTGGCAATAGCAGCTTGACAAATTTCACTTGCCGAGTGTATGCCATATGGCATTCTGACAAATTTGTAATGCCCATTTGGTGTGTTAAACATGAGCAGTCTCGAACTTTCCTCGTCTAGGACAATTTGCCAAAACACATTTGATGCATCCAGTTTTGTGAACCACTTTGCACCACTCATTTGAGATAGGATTTCCTCAGTGGTAGAGCATTATTATTGCTATTAGTCTAATAAGTCTTTTTCCATAGCATAATTTTTTGTATTCATTCTCTTTCCCTTGTTATTTTTAATTCTTTGGTTTATATTTGTTTTATTTACGCCTGATTTGCAACAAAATCACACCAATGTATGATGTTTGTGTTGTTCGTCAGCACAGCTTTGTGAAATTCACCCGTCCTCAGTCAACCACAGAAATGTTGAGAACTAGGCTCAACACAGTTGTCATCTAATATTTCTGTTATTAGAATGACAGTTAAAGATCGATCCAGTGAGTCTGTGTATGAAACATTCTCATGGATTTGTGGCGACAAAATGCAAAACCTCTATTTTTGTTGGCCATCCCTTGTAATGGGAGATACGAATAACCAACATCAATTAATTTTTGGAATTTATTGTTAAAAATATCTACCCTTCTTTTTTGCCCCTCTATAATGCTTCCGTGACAGGGCAGTCTTGCTTGTTATTACAGATCACTTTCTAATAACACATGACTGGATCCCTTGCGCCAGAAAAGCGGTCTTATTAAAGGCATAGAATAACGGCTCAAAGCCTTTTTGTGCTCATGCTGTGAAATAAGAGTTCTTAACCTATCAAACAGTTCTTGACATGGGCTACTAAAAGTATCTTTATGAAAAGGTGGGCCAAGTTTTTAAGGGGGGTGGGGTAAAATGGTTATTTAGATTGAAGGATCTACTGACCTGCTTTAAAGGTGGACTATTTTCGTAATAGCAACCTGGCAAATCTATTAAAGACATAACATGCATTGGTTTGAAATATTTGTAAGGTTAGAATTTTTGCCACGAGGGTAATCCCTACTTTTCTACGTGGGGGTCCATGTCAGCAATTTTTTGTTGACCCCCAAAATATTGAGTCACAGTTTTTTGTGGAATCCAAAAACACTATGAAGATACAATCTAAACGTTTTAAACATCTCCGTTATTTTTAAATAAAAAAATTTCATTTTATAAACATATTTGCTATTCTCAGTTGAATGTTTGTTAATTCTCCAGTTTAGACCGAAGGGCTTTGATTTGTTAGTTAAAACTAATAAACCAATTAAAACATAGCTCCCATCAAAACATTTATCATATCACAATTTTTAATTCACAACGGAATTCCCAAGATGGTGTGCCGACAAGTAAAGTAAGGGGGCAATGACCCTTCTGCTGGGTGCAATAACAAACTGTCAGAAAAGCAATCTAAATGCTTTAACGTAATGCTTTAAAAATGAGAAACAATAGGGCTAGAACTGCTTGTATGATATAATGGAAAACTAGTGGGCAAGGCCGAGACACAATAGAGAAGAGCTTTTATTAATTGATTAACTTCATAATTTTATTGAACATTCAATGATTAATAGCGTTTTCATTTGTTGAAGATGAAGAAAGTATCGTTTGTGCAGGAGTCAGGTTATAAGTCTTCTGGTTCAAATTTATGGCTTGTTGCAGACAGACATCAAGCGTCAAAGGTACACATTGCCAATCATACTGCATATAACCTTCCTGGTAACGTGGACATAGCATGGGCTCTTGATGAGGCAACACAAACACAAATTACACAGCATAACCACAATGCCTCAATAAATTGCTGCCTACTTCAGCATCATATAGATGTGGCAGTTTTTCTGTCAGCACAAGGGTTAGTGTTTCGTGGGCTTTACAAATCACATGCATCACCCAACCGTGTAAATTTTTCTGAGTTGCTTGACCAATTAGCTAGCTATAGCAGCGAAATGAGGCCTTTCCTTCACAGTGAAAGTGTTGCCTATACTTCTCATGAACTGCAGACCTTGTTGAATGCATATACGAGCAGAGATCCAGAAGCATCTGGACAAGTCTCCCTATGTAGCTGTAATGATGCAAGCGATTACAGCAACGTTGAACAGTCAGTCGTTTCGATAACACTTATAAATGATGGTCAAATTGAGGAGCATATGCTGGGGCTAATTGATACATCAGGAGATCAGACAGCTGATGGCCTTACTAAGATTCTTTTGGAGACTCTTTCAAAATACGGCATTTCATCTAAGACCAACTCAAAAAAACTTGTTGGCCAGTCTTATGATAGAGCTCCATCAATAAGCGGTGAGCCAAATGGTGTCCAAGCTCAAGTTCAGGATCACTACCCTTACGCTTACTACAACTTTAATATCCTGGAGAAACGCCATCGAAAATGCATCAAAACAAATCCAGAAGAAAACAAGAGACAGGTAACCTTTCTGTGTCTGGTTAACAATCTAAATCTTATATTCAAAATCCTCCTTATTTATCCATAAATATTATCTTTACATAGACATGATGTAATCAATGAGTTGCTTACAAATCATTTCTAGTCTAACCAAGTAGTTACATAGTCATTCTGAGTCATTCCGCTGACTCAGGATACCACAACAACCACTGTGTTGCACATCAGATGTTCTTGTGTGCTTCGCAAACTTTGAAAAACATTGCTGAGGTTTCCAATTTCTTTGACATCATTGACACAGTCATTAGGTATTTCAGAAGCAGTCCAAAAAGAACACATTTACTTGGGCACAACCTTCCAAAGCCTGGGGATACTCATTGATTGTCTCAAGACACGGCAATTTGTGCTGTAGATAGCTCATATGAAGAAATAGGGACTGTTCTGTATGAAATGGCAAGAGATGGAAATGAAAAAGCCGAGGTACTTGCAGTTGTCAGGAGCCTTTGCCTTAGAATACAACAAGTTCAATTTATATTCGTTATGGCGTCGCAATTTCTAGAAAAGACTTTACAGAAGCGTCTAAAACGTTAATGAAGAAAGAAGAATGCCATAGAACATTCGAGAACTTCATGGAAGCTTGCCGAACGCAATGGAACATTGCAGAAGGTTATGGAATGGAATTGAACTCTCTGAAACATTCCAGAACACTGAAGAAATAGATGATGCAATAGTTTCTATAGATGATGCAATAGTTACTGTGTATAAAGAGGCATCATTGCAGTATTTGGTTGGTTGTACTTGTACATGCTTACTGTACGTTACGTGTTGTTATTTGTTACCTTAATCAAAGTAATCTATAATTACTTTAATGTTATTTACGTTACCTATGTGGAGAAACCGACATTTTTGTAACTCGTTGTATACGGAAACACAACAATATTTTATTGAAACTGTATAGAAAAATATTTGAATATTGAGGCCCACTAATAAGAATGATGCAGAGATCAACTTTGGACCCTGTGCAACTAACATCTATGATCAATGATCTGAAAGAGATTCTGGAAGAGTTTGATCATGATAAGATTTGGCACAATGCACTTGCCCTTGATCCTGAAATCCCTGTGATTCAGAAAAGGAATGGCTGGCGTGCAATAAGCGAAGAGATGGATGGCTCAGAGATTGGTTGGAAAAATCTATTAACAAAGGTTGCAAGAAGTGTGTCCAGAGAGTTCTCCATTCAAATTGGCAGTTTGCAAACTTGTAAAAATTCAAATAGCTGGAATTGATTCATCCCATACAATTCACTCGAATGAAAAAGATGTCCCCAAGAGAGCACAGGTCACTCATTAATGAGCTGAAGGAGCTGTATCCATCGAAGCATCATCCAGCAAAAGTATTGAAGCTTCCAATGAGTTTGTGTTAGCAGATACAGGAAGGATTGACATAGAGATGGTGATAACAGGACAACCAGCAATTCAAGACCTTCTCGATGTTATCAGACAGACTGGACTTGAAGAAGAACTACCTCAAGCAATGTAAATTACTGAACTTGCTGCTGTCATACCCTTATCAAGCGTGCACTGCGAAAGAGTTTTTAGTGGCATGAAAACAGTAGTGTCTGCAACAAGGTCAAGAATTCTTCAAAAGAGAAAGGAAACGCTCTTGTTTCTTCAAGTTGAGCAAACAACGCTAAGATGATAGTCAGAACAACCATCTTTTTTCAGACCAATGTTGTTGCCAGATTAGAGGAAACACTTTAACACAGATGAACAGATTTTTAAGAAAGTAATGTGTATTCCAATGCAGAACTGATTAAGACACTGTTAGAGCTTTATTTTTCACTCATGTAGAGTATATAAATACAATATAGAGTTGAATTCCTCGTATATTTTGGTGAGCTCCTGTTTATTTGATAATAATGACAACAGCAATAATGAAAGATTTCAAAAATAGAATTTGGCCCCTTTTATTGGAAGGTTGAGCTTCAAACTACCTCTCTCTCTAGGTGCTGGTGATCATGGCTCTCCACACATTCCTGTCTCTCATTCTATATAGCAGAACCTTAATATTCTATGCAGTAAAACACCTCCTCCCAAACTATGTAATAAGAATATTACAGAGTGCTTTGATTATGGAGATTTAACTGTGGTCATCAGAATGAGGGTAAATACTTTTGGATGCACAGACACACTAAATTACTTATCCATAGACATAAATTAAAAATTAATCCTTGGGTCAATAAATCACAACAAAATAGAAATTAAAAGTTCTTATGGGGAAATGTGCCCTTTTTTCAAATCTTCCCTTGCAAACTGAATTCTTTCCACCAAAGAATGTTTTGATAAAATTACACATCATGGTCTATTGGTTTTGTGAGTTTAATTTAGGTTATACTAATAACAGTTAATTTTTGCTGCCAGCCGCCACTGAGCACAAGAGTCTATTTTATAACCAATATCCATACCATTGGTTGGTAATTTAATTGTCCAGTGATCAGTTACAGAGAAAACATTTGAGGAGTCGGAATTGGGAGTTCTGAGATTCTATTGAGCCAAGGAAGAACTCTGAATCTTGAGAGTCTGAGTCATACGATGGTTGATTACTTCATTCATTGACATGCTTAATACTGTTTGATTAAGCCTCTTTGAGGTTGGGCTCTTGGAGCTACATCATTTAGCAAAATGTCCTTTTTGCTGACAGTTGTTGCATCTTTTCATATAAGCAGGATATGATCCCCGATAGCGAGATGTGGCACAGAACTTATGCTTGTTTATCACTTCCTTGGTGTACTTCAGCAGTGACAAATTTTGCCTTTTGATTGCAACAACCCTATTAGATGTCAAACTGGAAGAAGCTGAGGCAGACATCATAGATCTGGTTAGCTGTTTAGAAGCTTCACTTGCGCGGCAACTTTGAAGAACTTTTACAAGATCTCTTTGAGTAGTCGTTCTTGAAGTTTTTTGTCACTTAGACCAATTATAATCATATCCTTAGTCACATCCTTTAACAGTCTTGACTCAGTTTTACTCTATTATTGCCTTTTTTCTACTCATCAGCCAGTACTTAAGTCTAATGTCAGTGTCCCATACTTCTTGGGTTATTTTAGTTTTGTTATCTTTGGAGGGTAAGGACTAATTAGATGAATATAGCTGTCCATTGTGCAGTTGTGAAATAGGCATAATCTGGATGGCTGACATTATTACAAAGGATTTTTGTGTTTCCGTGTTGCATAAATAGTCAAGGTGCCTGTTTGCATCATTACAGCCAGCAGAGTTTGGACCAGCTTAAACAGAAAACACCAACCAACTGAGAACTCCAGGACGTCATGACTAAAACCAAGAATGGATGGCCACCAAAAAATGTCATAGCAACAGCAATAAGGCCTTACTTTGTGACCACCCTACTGTGCATGATGGTGTGCTTGCAAGTGGGCAAGACCTCCTCTCCACTCTAACCTTCAAAACTTCCTCCATGCAATGTGACTTTGACAATGTTTCCAGTCCTACATCTCCACAATCCAATGATATGGTCAAATGCACCATCCAAACTGCTAAGTACACTGAAAGCCATCCTCTATGACGATGACCTGGCCCTTCCTCTTATGTTTCTACATGCTTTACCAGAGCAAGAAGATACCTCTCCTACCTACAAACTGATGAAACACTAACTGCAAACCACCCTACCTAAGATCCATCCCTCTTTCTCAACTGCAAAACCAAAACCCTTCAGTAAAACGGATATAAAGACCAAACCACTTCCAACACTAGAATGGTGATTCCAGTGAGAATTCATGAAAAGAATGGTTGGTATACAAAAGCCAAAGTCATTTCCCTAGCCAAGAAACCACCATCTTACCACTTTTTCATAGAAACAGGAAAGATAACTAAAGATAACTGAAACAGAAGACACCTCATGAAAACTAACAGCAGCCATATCCACTTCATGAGTTTGATGATATTGAGCCCATAGAACAAACACTATATACGAATGTAGTTCCAAAAAATTGATCCAAGAACAACTGCATTAAGCAGAATAATGTGTCCTCCTATAGGGCACAATGATTTCATTCAATGAACTCAGAGGGGATGATGTTATGCCTGATGTTAAATAATTGCACAAATTGTAACTCTATACAGCCTATTTAATCAGCCTTCCTTAGTCTCTCAACAATCTCTTTTTAGTGATAACAGATTTTGTTATTGTTGTTCATTGGTTTTCTAAATGGTTACTGCAATTGATATGAATCTCTTCTCTGGCGTTTTTACCTGTGCTAATAGAGTATATGACCTAAGAAAAGAGCAACAGGAGAAGAGGAGGTGCAAACACTCAGAGTTTATTCTACTCCCAAAAGTACCTAGGATACAAGAATGCTCCCAAAATGAACCAGTCTTGTCAGTCAGTCTTTCAAATCTGTTTAGAAATTTAAAGATGTACGCTAAAACATTTTTCTGGGATAGAAGTCAATGATTAACAGTTTGGATTGGTATCCGGAAAAGGCAGATGCTACTGGTGTTGTGAGAAAGATGTACAAAGGAAAGAAGAACTTTGGTTACCTTTTGTCAATTTTTCTAAAGCATTCAATTTCATCTACCATAACCTTATGTGGAAAGTTCTCTGAGAATTTGGTGTACCATAGCCTCTGATTTGGCTTGTCAGGAACTTGTGTGATGGAGCAACTGGTGTTGTTCATGTTTAGGATCAGAATACACCTCAATACAGATTTAAAATGGGGGTTTGACATGTTTACCGGATCTTTGTTGTTTAACACTGTGGGTGGAGAGAAGTCGAGGTGCAGATGGAAGGTTGCATGGAGAAAGTCATTGGAAGCCAAGCAGTTTGAAATGTAAAATATGAAGATGATACAACCATAATTGCAGGTATTAAGGATGAACTTAATCAAATGGCCAAACTACTCAGGAAACCTAACCTAGAACATGGCTTAATGGTTAATAATGCAAAGACCACCTGTATGGCAGTACATGGTAAAAGGCAAGTCAAGACTGGGGATGTGATAAAAATATTGTGCAAGTGTATCTAGATCACCATATTACTCCGGAGGGGGTCAGTCTCATATAGATCAAGGTCTGTTTAGGAACAGCAAGAAGTACAACTGATCCAGGTGAAGTTTGGAAGACAAAAGGTCTGGCCATTATGCCAAAGCCCAGTCCTGCAAAAGCCCTGATATGGACTATACTTTAACATGGATGTTAAGACTTGGTTAAGACTTGGATACTCAGAAAGGAAGAGGAAGAAATGGTGAAATCTTTTGCCCACTCAATTCCACTTAGCTTATAAACCACCATCTGTAAGATGGTGGTAAAGATCTTTCAGGAACAAGTTTCAAGTAGAATGGCTGCAAACTTGAGCAAAATTTTTCAGAACACTTTGCAATTTGTAAAAAATATTGTGATTGCAGAACATGACATGCCTTCCACTCTTCTGACTTTGTCCCTGCAATAACAGGTGTGTCATCTTCTATAAACTCTGCAATTACAAGGTTGCCTTGAAAATTTGCGACATTGCGCTAAAATCATACTTAAAAGCTTTTTTCGTCTGACACTCCTCAGAGTATGA